>WIPJ01000447.1:616499-639480 GCA_018155075.1 Cassiopea andromeda
AAAATAATGGAAAATTAGATGTAATGCAACAAGAGAGAAAACTTGAGGAATTCTTTTTTAAATAACAAGGATATAGTCTTTGCTTTTTGCATAAAAATCAGTTATAAATAAAATAATGGAAAATTAGATGTAATACAACAAGGGAGAAAACTTGTGGAATTCTTTTTTAAATAACAAGGATATAGTCTTTGCTTTTTGCATAAAAATCAGTTATAGAGAAAATGATAGAAATTAGATGTAATCCAACAAGAGAGAAAATATGAGGAGTTCTTTTTTAGATAACAAGGATATAGTCTTTGCCTTTTGCATAAAAGTCAGTTATAAAGAAAATAATGGAAAATTAGATGTAATACAACAAGGGAGAGGACTTGAGGAATTCTTTTTTAAATAACAAGGATATAGTCTTTGCCTTTTGCATAAAAATCAGTTATAGAGAAAATGATAGAAATTAGATGTAATGCAACAAGAGAGAAAATATGAGGAGTTCTTTTTTAGATAACAAGGATATAGTCTTTGCTTTTTGCATAAAAATCAGTTATAAAGAAAATAATAGAAATTAGATGTAATGCAACAAGAGAGAAAACTTGTGGACTTCTTTTTTAAATAACAAGGATATAGTCTTTGCTTTTTGCATAAAAATCAGTTATAAAGAAAACAATGGAAAATTAGATATAATACAACAAGGGAGAAAACTTGAGGAATTCCTTTTTAAATAACAAGGATATAGTCTTTGCTTTTTGCATAAAAATCATTATAAAGAAAATAATGGAAAATTAGATGTAATGCAACAAGGGAGAAAACTTGAGGAATTCCTTTTTAAATAACAAGGATATAGTCTTTGCTTTTTGCATAAAAATCAGTTATAAAGAAAACAATGGAAAATTAGATGTAATACAACAAGGGAGAAAACTTGAGGAATTCCTTTTTAAATAACAAGGATATAGTCTTTGCTTTTTGCATAAAAATCAGTTATAAAGAAAATAATGGAAAATTAGATGTAATGCAACAAGAGAGAAAATATGAGGAATTCTTTTTTAGATAACAAGGATATAGTCTTTGCTTTTTGCATAAAAATCAGTTATAAAGAAAATAATGGAAAATTAGATGTAATACAACAAGGGAGAGGACTTGAGGAATTCTTTTTTAAATAACAAGGATATAGTCTTTGCTTTTTGCATAAAAGTCAGTTATAGAGAAAATAATGGAAAATTAGATGTAATACAACAAGGGAGAAAACTTGAGGAATTCCTTTTTAAATAACAAGGATATAGTCTTTGCCTTTTGCATAAAAATCAGTTATAGAGAAAATGATAGAAATTAGATGTAATGCAACAAGAGAGACAATATGAGGAGTTCTTTTTTAAATAACAAGGATATAGTCTTTGCTTTTTGCATAAAAATCAGTTATAAAGAAAATAATGGAAAATTAGATGTAATACAACAAGAGAGAAGACTTGAGGAATTCTTGTTTAAATAACAAGGATATAGTCTTTGCTTTTTGCATAAAAGTCAGTTATAGAGAAAATAATGGAAAATTAGATGTAATACAACAAGGGAGAAAACTTGAGGAATTCCTTTTTAAATAACAAGGATATAGTCTTTGCTTTTTGCATAAAAATCAGTTATAAAGAAAATAATGGAAAATTAGATGTAATGCAACAAGAGAGAAAACTTGAGGAATTCTTTCTTAAATAACAAGGATAAAGTCTTTGCCTTTTGCATAAAAATCAGTTATAGAGAAAATGATAGAAATTAGATGTAATGCAACAAGAGAGAAACTATGAGGAGTTCTTTTTTAGATAACAAGGATATAGTCTTTGCTTTTTGCATAAAAATCAGTTATAAAGAAAATAATGGAAAATTAGATGTAATACAACAAGGGAGAGGACTTGAGGAATTCTTGTTTAAATAACAAGGATATAGTCTTTGCTTTTTGCATAAAAGTCAGTTATAAAGAAAATAATGGAAAATTAGATGTAATACAACAAGGGAGAAAACTTGTGGAATTCTTTTTTAAATAACAAGGATATAGTCTTTGCCTTTTGCATAAAAATCAGTTATAGAGAAAATGATAGAAATTAGATGTAATGCAACAAGAGAGAAAATATGAGGAGTTCTTTTTTAGATAACAAGGATATAGTCTTTGCTTTTTGCATAAAAATCAGTTATAAAGAAAATAATGGAAAATTAGATGTAATACAACAAGAGAGAAGACTTGAGGAATTCTTTTTTAAATAGCAAGGATATAGTCTTTGCTTTTTGCATAAAAGTCAGTTATAGAGAAAATAATGGAAAATTAGATGTAATACAACAAGGGAGAAAACTTGAGGAATTCCTTTTTAAATAACAAGGATATAGTCTTTGCTTTTTGCATGAAAATCATTATAAAGAAAATAATGGAAAATTAGATGTAATACAACAAGGGAGAAGACTTGAGGAATTCCTTTTTAAATAACAAGGATATAGTCTTTGCTTTTTGCATAAAAATCATTATAAAGAAAATAATGGAAAATTAGATGTAATACAACAAGGGAGAAGACTTGAGGAATTCCTTTTTAAATAACAAGGATATAGTCTTTGCTTTTTGCATAAAAATCAGTTATAAAGAAAATAATGGAAAATTAGATGTAATACAACAAGGGAGAAAACTTGTGGAATTCTTTTTTAAATAACAAGGATATAGTCTTTGCCTTTTGCATAAAAATCAGTAATAAAGAAAATGATAGAAAATTAGATGTAATGCATCATAGGAAAAAACTTGAGAAATTCTATTTTAACTAACAAGGCTATAGTCTGCTTTTTGCATAATAATCAATTCTCAAGAAAATGACAGAGAATTAGATCTAATGCAAAATGAGAGAAAACGCGAGGAATTTCTTTTAAATAGCGAGGCTGTAGTCTTTAATTTTTGCATAAAAGTGAAATATAAATAGGAAGTATATTAGGATGCAATACAAAATGGGAAGCATTCTTCAAAATTCTTCTTAACATCGAATATTGCATCTAAATATACAAGGCTATCGCATTGCTTTTTGCATAATTGGATGTAATGCAAATGAGAGAAAAATGTTAGCAACTTTTAGTCTTCCTCGTCCATAAAAGTGAATCATCAAAGATGGCTCCATAGCTGGGTGTACTGCAAAATAAGAGAAAAATTTAAGCTATTTTGCAGTAAATAGCAAAATTATAGTCTTTTCTATCTCCACAAAAGTGAGTTATGAAAAGAATTCACAAATGGATGTACTGCAAAGTGAGAGACAATTTCAGGCCCTATTTTTGGAAATAACAAGCTTGTAGTTACCGGGTTTTGCATAAATGTGAATCATAAAGTAATGATGCATAATTGGATGTACTGCTGCAACATGAGAGAACGAAAAAACTTTAGCAATTTTTGATGTAAATAAGAAGGCCTCAGTCTTTGCTTTTTGCAAAAAATCATTTATGCGAAAATGATACATAACTAGATTTAATGCAAAATGAGAAAAAAATTTTGGCAATTTTAATGTAAATAGCTATAGTCTTTGCTGTTTGCATAAAAGTGATTGGCAGGAAGATGGTCCATTATTTGATATAATGCAAAATGAGAGAGAACTTTATGAATTTTTAGTCGAATAATAAGGTGATAATTTTTGCTTTCTGTATAAAAGTAGATTATAAAGAAGTGATGCATAACTAGATGTAATGAAAAATGAGAGACAAACTTGAGCAAATTTACTTGTTAGTAGCAGGCAGTGGTGTAGAAATGGGCGCGGTGGGCGCAATCCCCCTAGGTCCAATGCGAAGGGGGCGCAGCCCCCCATGGTCTGTAAATTTCTTCAAAGTCAGACTATTGTGGAGGTAATTTTTCTTTCGAAGACAAAACGCTTTACTAAAAATTTGTGAGCTGGGACGTAGCAACTATAGAATCTGGGGGTGTAACACTCCGCCAACTTTCGGAACTTGAGAAAATTCAGGTAAAATTGGGTCATTGCATCTTCAAAATCAAGTAATCTTTGAAGAGTTGAAGGCTACATAATGCTTCTACAACAGTTGAAAGAACATACAGCTAAAGGAAGTATTTACTGTATTTGCAAAAACCAATATCAACATAGCCTTTTCCAGCCGTCTGAGAACCTTTGAATTTTTTCTGCGGGCCCAACCATGGTGGGCCCTATGGTAGGCTCTAGGTACAACAGAATGTCTAATACGTTTTCACTAAATTCTGCTTAGAAGATTAGTAAAATGGCTCTCTTATGAAATTCTGCATTTGCAAAAATCAATCTCAAAATATCGTTTTCGTCCATCTGCGAAGCTTTCCTTTGGAATTTTTTCTTCGGGGCCCTATAGTAGACTCTGGATATAAAGGAATGTGCAACACACTTTCTGTGAATTTGCTTACAAAACATTGGTAAAATTACTATCTTATGAAGTACTGCATCTGCAAAAACCCATCTCAAAATAGCGTTTCCAGCCTTCTGAGAACTTTTATTTTTGAAAATTCTTTCTCACGGTTCAACCATGGTGGGCTCTATAACAAATACTAGAGAATGCCTAGCACAATGAAAGTTTTCGATAGTCATGTCCACGCTCCTGTCCCAACCACATGTAAATATCCGAAGAGCAATAGTTTAAAACATTTGAATGAATAGAGATTGGTAAAAATATAATAGTGACTAACCAGGTAAATTCAGGTAAATCACACCTTTTACAGCCTAATCAAAAGCAACAGGGGTGTCTCTGCTTTTTAAGAAACGATTAGCTTATTAGATTTTGAGCATTAAGAACGTTTTCTTGCTGGACCACTTCCTGAGTTTCTTAGGTGGAACAAGTTCTTAGTTTCTTATAAAAATAGTCGATGGAAAAGCGTCCCCCTAGCTATCAATTTACTTCTATACCACTGGTAGCAGGGAATTAGTCTTCCTTTTTGGGAAGCATGTAACCGAACATGATAATCCAAGCGCTAAATCCTTACCAAGGTACCTGCTACTTGAGAAGATTAACTATGCTAGGAATTATGGCTCATAAATCTGCATATATTTTGAATTATAATATATATTTGAATTCATCATTTCAGTCTTTTGATGCCTATTTAGTAGCTTCTCTTCTGAACCAAGCACAGAACAACTGGTAAGGACTTAAAGTCTCAGTTATATTGAGCTTCATTGGTAATACACTGCAATTTGTGCTGAAAATACAGAAGCGAATCAAACTCGAAATTGGCTTAGGGGTATATTCGCAAAGGGCAATCGTGAGATGCTAAAGCTAGATCGTGAGGCTTTGGCAGGAATGTGCGAATGAGGGGTGTGGGGTGCACAGCGGGCTGGGGCCTGGAAATTTCGAAAATTGGCCCCCTTCCAATTTCATTTTTGCTTGAATGAGCAACAAAATAGAAGAAAAATGCATTGCAGAAAAACAAAAATCAAATCAAAAGCTTGACTTATACCAAAGTTATAGCAGTCTGAATCTCAGCAAATCACCTAGTTATGGGCAGACCAGTTGCAAACCGTGCCCTGAGTTGCCGGAACCTGTCGATGGTGTTAGGTTTCTCCAGGAAAAATTGAAAATTGGGCTTTTTCCTCATTTTCTTTTCCGAAATGAACAGCTAGAGTCATGGTTCTTTTGGAGTTTAAGTTTTGGCAGTTTTCAAATCAATGAATGGCAAAAATTTCACTGCTTTTTTGTAAGAAAGTTGAGCAAAATATAGTAAATTTTGCGTAAAACGTCGTATTTTTTAAACATAAATTTCATGCATTAAGGACAAATTCTCGAGTTGCCATAAGCCAGATATAGGAAGGTATACATTTCCTTAAAGAATGGGATTCTAACTGTTAGCAAATCTAAGTTTTGGAGTGTTTGACCTATGGCAACTCCAAAAAAGCAGATTTAATTGGGGAAGCAATAAAGTCTACTATGGTCGAGGTTAAAAAGTTGATAAAATTAATATTCACTCTAAATATGTAGAAATATACTGAAATAAACACATATAATGTAGCAGTGTCATTGCAGAAAAGCTTTTGGAGTGTAAAGTTTCAAAAACTAACTTGAAAACTCAAACATCATCAATTTAATCAGAAATTGTTTGCTAAAATTTGGTGGCCTTTTCATGAAATACTTGCAATTGTGTAGATGAAAGCTCCTGAGAATGCATTCGATGCAGCTACCGCTCTGGTTCATACGTTAGCACAAATTGTCCATCATTACGAAAAGATCACGAACTGTTTTCACTGTTGTATCAGTCCTTTTGTTTCCAAGTAAGACTTCCCTAACTAATGACCAGAAGGCAAAAAAACTGCATTGAAATGAAAAGAGTGGCGTCTGCTGTTGAAAAAGTAGAAAAAGTCGCTGAGAAAGCCATTGGCAGGCAGGAGAGCCAAACAGAATCAAAAGGGGGTAATAGTTAGCTAATCTAAACTTCATTGTAACGTCAAACAAAGGCTTAATATTTCAAACAAAACAAAACTCTTTACATTTGTGCTATCAGGAAAGAGTGTGGCAGCATCTAAGGGATCATTGAAAAAGTAAGCAACGGAAAAAATTGTCATTTTGACCCTCAGCCTAATACATTGGCGTTGTGAACACAAATCAATATTAACAATTAAGAAAAATCACAACAAGCTATTTACCTTTTACTTACATAATGTTACCAACTAACTGCAATAATTCTGAAGTGCTTGGGCCCCTATACTGTCCATTGAGCATTGACCCCTCCCAACTATTAACAACCCCCCTAATTTATGTAACCCTTTCTAAATTATACCCCCTACTATTCGGTGCCAAGGAGTAGGGATAGTGTAAGATTCAAGCTCGATGAGGTCTTAAGCTCGTTGTTTATTTGAGTATTTTTGAAGCACTCATCAGAAAGTGAAAAAGTAGAACTATTGCACTAGAGTTTGGCGTCATGGAGCGAAAGTGCTTTACACTCCTACCTTCTATGTTTTCGGTAGCAGTTTGTCACAAAAATAGTGCATACCCACCCACCCCCTACCGTTCCTTACTTTTTGAATAGCCCCTTATGTGCGTGCTAACGTGATTACAGTCGTTCAATCGTTAAAAACGAAACACCTAAACATGATAAAATTTACTAAACTGAGAAAACTTGTACATCTCAAATCCCTCTCTTTCCTTCCCTAATCATGCACTTTCTTTCAAGTCGTGGCTTCCATTTTAACAATTTACCAGCACATACCAATTTTGCCCACCGCCACATCCATTCTAGAGTCACCCACTCTCATTTTTGTTGGCAAATGTCAGGCCTACACCCTTCTAGGGGCATTTTGTAGAAACAGTTATCCCTATAGGACAATATTCCATGCATTTTTGCCTTTGAACCATTAGTTAGAAGGTAAAGATAAACTGTTCAGTTGTCTATAACAAATTTTAACCTACATAAACAAATTATTTTTGAAGAAATATTGTAGAATATGCCCTTCCACATAGAGATAGTCTTGTAAATGAATTTAATCCACTTTTACCTCTTGAACACAACCTAGTATTTATTTGTGTTCCCTTGATATTCCAATATTTAGGGGTCTGTGTGCTTGAGTTGGATGCAGAGTATAGATCACTCAATATCCCCTGCAGTTGGGTTGATGCATCAGTCATCTTTGGAGGAGTAATGGTCTTAGCCATTTTGTCATAAGGTTGATCCACGAGCTCAACAACATCCTGTAACAATGCTAGTAACAATTTAGGAAATGAATTAAGAATACATATCAATATATCAAGAATGAATATTGTTGGTTTGATAGAAAATATTAATGAAATGAAGTAGATAACATGAAAGCAGAATGAGTTGGGACCCAAGGGCCTAGTATACATACTTTTTCATGGCACAACTTATGCTATTTCCTTTCCCTTACTAACATGAGCCAGAAAAGATCAGTAATAAACGTATCTCTAGCCTCCTTCGCTTATCACCATATCATTTTTGGACTCATTCTCTTGTGACTGTCATTGGATACGAACTTTGATTGAAGAGCCTGGGTTGTCCTCTTGAAAGATATTTTACCTTTCAATTGGCCGGTGGACTTTGGTGTTGGATACTTTGTCACGTGTAGCACTCCTCCCCAATTCGTCGCATATCAAGCTTAGCATTCGCTTTACAGTTCACAGTTTATACTTCAGATTAAGAGTAAACAGCCAGTAGTGTAACGCTATGAATTTAAGTTAAGAGTTTTAAAATAGAACAAGGTTTATGTAACTACTGTAAATATTTGTTTGATTCAATGCTATTATATATACAACGAGAAGTTTAGTTTATTGTCAAGTCTTGCACTGATCCACAAGAGCATCAAGTTTACAATATTTGGTGACCATCGATCAAAAATCATTGGAACGGCACCTCTCCTTAGCTTCAACTGCTTCCTTCCAACCTAACCAAGGGATTCTATGACTCTCCGGCTCACCTCAAATTGATCTTCCTCGAAATGTTTCTCACAAAGCCTGGAATGGTCTTCGACAACAAAATTTTCCAACCGCATATTACGAATCCACAATCTACTCAAAACAGGGTTTTTCCGAAAACTAAAAAAAGTCGTTCTCTTTTCTGATTTGGTACATTGGTACAAGCAGGGGCTTGATACTTGCCAGATTGCTTTCTGCTGTCCTCCAAGTAGTTGTAAGCGTTGCATTGGACCATTTTGATAGTAATATCTAGCATATCCAAGCGATGTACTATATAGGCCGATATAGCGTGCAGGAAACCAGTGATCACATATGACGTCAGGATGCGAAATTGATTCTCGGAACGACAGAAAATGAAAATTGTCCCGCAGAGGAAATCCGTTAATTTCTCGTAAAATTACATGTAAATGCAAAAACGAACATCATGGTCGGGGGTCTAATGGGCCCCCATACACTTGCTTTGGCGAATAATGCGCTATCAAGTGGGAAGAACTGGGATCACGTGACTGCTGAAAACAATAGACATCTCAGAGTTGGACTTTGATCGAAACCATTCCAATAAAACTTACTGTATCCGAATTACTGAGCTCAGTGTCCAGAATAGGGATAGCGGCTACTACGCGAAGATCAGAAACCTAGCAAGTAAACCTAACACGGTAAGTTTTGTTTAATTAAGAGTAATACAAGCAGATACATCATGGCTAGTAAATCAACATTTATAAAATTGATTTGGACTATCGCCTGTGTCAATTTTAATTGTGGCAATGTGCTGGTTTATGGTAAATTCTCTGCTTATCCTTGGTGCACATCAGACTCTGGGTTTGTGACACAGGCAGCTGCGGATATCTGGTAAAACCAAAGTGACAAGCTTATATTGAACTTTTCAAACTAGATGAATGCATGCGACCCCATTAGCTTTTACACACGCAACGTGATGCCAGATCTCGTTATATCACTGGTTTCAGGATTTCTTCTCAAACTTCCTGCGTTTCCCTACTTTTTAATGCATCAAATACCTGCTGTGGAAGCCAATGTTACAGTCAGTTATCCACTTCGAGTAGAAAATAGGTAAAACAAATCAGGATTTGCTACTTGTCTGTTGTTAGGCTCTTAATGCGAGAAATGTTTGTTGTGGCATTATTGACGATGCAGCCAATAGAACTTCCGATTGTCTGTTTGACATCAAAATGTCATTGACTTACCCTTTGTTTATAACAATGGGTTCTGTTCACTCAAATACCCTTTGTGCTTCTCTGAATATTGCCATGACAACATTGCATCCGTTTTGAAGATTTTTGGGACGAACTGTTCCCACTCTATTTTTTGTTTATCAATTCATCTATCATTCTTTTTCGTTCAGATTGCTCCCTTTTTCTTTCTAAGTGTCGATTGAGTTCATCCATACCTAGCTAGACCCATGCTTCGAGTTAAAATACACAACAACCCCACGTGGTTTCAAATCATTATAATATACTACAGAAGTTCTACACTTCATAAGAACTGAAATTAGCTCCTGATATCCAAGTAAATTAGACATAAATATTACGATATTCGAATGAAAAGTACACAGAATATAATCATTTAAATTTAGGACAAAGGGTTTCGTTCGACAACTTGATTAATTAAGGAAGCTCCTTGGGTATCCCTAATTAAACAAAACTTATCATTTAAAAATTTTAACCGTAAAACTATCGACTTGAACAAAGTGTCACCCACCCATAATTTACCGTCGCGGAGAATGTCGAAAAATGTGAAGAACCACCTACTCCCAAAGCGTGATGTAATTATTGATCATGCCTTCCTTATCACCATAAATATTGCTGAGAAACAAGCAAGTAAGAAATTTGTGATTATTAATTGGGAGTTGTATAGTAAAATAAAATAGCCAGCTGTTCAATTCGATATATCCAACGATAATTCTTCGTTCATGTGGAAACAGCTGTCTTTTTATCTCCACGGAGACCAAACACAAAACAACTTTTGAGCAGCTATCAACCTAAAAGTTTTCTGTTACATCCCCTCTAAAGATTTAACGCACCAAGATGTGATTGTTATTCTATGGAAATAAATATTAGGGCCCGGTTACATGGAGCCGAGCAACACGGCCTGCCGAGTAACTAGTAAAGTTATATCAGGTAGTCGTGTCGGGTTGGTTCTGCGCGTGCTTACACGTTTTTTTAGTAAGGAAAATGAGGCTCAAAGCATCAAAATCTTAAGAAAATCGTAAGAAAATCACGAGGCTCAATTTCCAAATTTAAGTGTTTTTATAGGCAAAAAAATCGGTATTTCGTCGTTATTGCATTCAAAATTTTAAAGACGTAAGTCGAATTCAAGTATACAATATTATTAACGAAAGTGTAAACCACTCTAGCCAGTTTATTTCAGTAAAAGTTAAGAAACATTTAAGAAAACCTCAGGCTCAATTTCGGGAAAAGTTAAGAAAATTGAGGCTCAGGCAAAATAATGATTTTCTTATACAAAATACGTGTATTTGGTTTCAATAAGTCCCGGCTGGCCCAGTTACTTGGCGTGCAGTAAAAGCTCTATCAAGGCCCCGGGGGGGCTTATTTATTTTTGCAGTCCTTGAGGGAGGACTTAATAAAGGGGGACTTTATGACGTCATCTTGACAGCCTACTAACAGCGTCGAAATTTTATTCACATTAGTCAATTATAATGCCCTCATCATCAGGGTTAATTGGTAATCCAGGAATAACTTCTAAACCAACTTCCTCCTTTCGGATTGCTTCGAAAGAATCAGTATTCTCTATGTTTCTAAGAAGCATAATTCTTTACGTGGGCCATATTTTGTACATGTGATCTCATCAAGCAGGTTCTTAAAGCAGCATAATATTGCAATTTATACATTCTTCAAGAACTCATTCAATCATTTAATTTAATGAGACAGGGGGGCTTATTTGCAGCTTCTACTCTCAAAGGGGTGGCATTAGAGACCCCAGCTAATCTGCTGAGATCCGGGCAAGCCGTTACTCACCTGCTTCATATAAACGCCACCTTTGGATTGTATTGGCGGGTAACTCGGTGCCGAGCTACTCGGCTGAATATAAACAGGCCCTTCGATTCAAGCCTGCTGCTGATCGACATCATTTGTACCATATCTGTTTCGGGGTTCAAGCATCTTTCTTATTTTTGATGAACTCTTGAGGAACTTATATGAAACGAACTGAAACTCTGAATTTGAAACGCAAATAATTTGCTTGAAAAGGAGCCTTGATAAGGTTCTGCCACAAATTGTTGAGATATCCTTCGCAAGATACCAAAGCTTGTTATTTTTATGAAATGCAGAGGGGAAGTTTGTGGTAATGTTGTGGATCAAAAATATCCGCCTTTCCCTATTCCAAACGGTGGTCCAGAAACAACTTTGACTATCAGCGACATGACTAAAGATTCTGTAAAGATTTGGTTTTGTGGGAAATTAAAATTATGATGATTCATCTCTTGGTGGCGCTAATAGTACTGAGTAAATTAGAAAGAGAGAATAGGAAAGGGAAATTGACTTTTGATAAATCGAAACGATGGTGTTGGCATGTAAAATGCATATTATGAACTCACTGACTTTCAGTTCTCAAAAATCCAGTATTTAGGCTTCTTACTTTTTGGAGCAGTTGAACAATACTTTAGTATGACCAGGGCTACCGAAAGGCGGCGGAGGCAGGGGGCAAATTGCCCAGAGTCTCAAGGTCCGAGAGACCTTGTAACACCCATTGCTTCAAGGTCTGGGGGGCCTCATAAAGTAAACCAGCAGTAATTTTCCAAATTTAGTTTCTAGACCCTGAAAATTTTCTGCTCGCTTCGCTCGCAGGGGGCCTCGTCTTATCTTGGGACCTCTAAATTCTCCCGGCAGCCCTGAGCATTGCAAATATGTGTAACATGAAGAAGCCATGATGAATTGCTTTGAAAAGTTAAAAGCTCGAAATCCGATGAGAAGCTTTACTGGAGTTCACTTGACGTTGGAAATGCTGCAATGTTCAAATTGAGGGCGTTAAATAGTGCTAAAGACGTAACACCTTCAAAAGCGTAAAGGTCAGCACTATCCACCAATATGAGGTCTGTGGCTATCACCTGAAACCATCCAATAGTATTTACATATGCTTAAAATGCTGTGCTTTCAGGGAGACGTTGTTCCTATGTTCAATTGACTACGATTTCTGACGTGACGTCTTGTCAGGTTTAAAGGGAATAGTTGTGGTTACCGATATTGAATTTGTGGCATAAATGAATCTCTCTCTTTCTCTTTCTCTCTCTCTGTGCGATGATCTACTTGCTGGTATAATTCAGGAGATCTTTGGCTTCAATAAAATAAAATGTTTCTGAATTGAATATTGGACAGGTGCATCGGCTGTCATGACATGTTTAATCAATGACTTGTTCGCCATATTTTGTATCTTGATAAGTTACTTGTATTGAAATTCTTTGCAAAGTATTTAAAGATGTTAGAATACTCGCTTTTTATTTATAAGAAAGTAGTAATCAACTGCTCAAAAAGTTAAGAGAGCTCAGTACAGGATTTTTGAGATCAAACAATGTTTAGTAGTGCATATGCATTTAACGGTTAAAAGTTGATTCACCCGCGTATAAATTTTTTTTGTACATTATGTTGGCTATCCTCTAGCAGTTTCGCTTATGCTATTTGCTAAGATCTATCATTTCTCAGGAAAGTTTTGATACTGAAATCGTGAAAAAGCTAAGAAAGTTTCAGTACTGGGCCATGAAAAACTCTCTTATAAAGTAGAAAACGTGAATGCGAATACACTTGCACTCGAAAATATAGCTTAGCTAATAGGCCATATTGAACCAGTCTCATTTCTGTGCGCACCAATACCGTAGATTTGTTACTGGTGTTTCTTAACATACTATATTTATATTTCAGAGCTGTATGAGTGAAAACTTGATGTTGAAATAACAATGGAACAAGTGAGTGTTTTGTGTTGTTTGCGAATGTGGATACCGACCGAATATATAGCTATATATTGACAATATTTGCTGAATCTTATGGCTAGAATGTATCCCACTTTAAGTACTGTTAAGTTTCAGTTGCATTTTGGGGATTAAATGATACTTGAAGGCAAGACCATTCCTCGTTCGATTGAATGAGTTTAATATGTGCTTGCTTCATTGCATTTCTTCATGTCTTTCTTCAAACGAATCTATTTACTGCGGTTTTTGAAAGTACATTGCCAAGGCTGCTACTACGCTTAATTTGTGCATAAGGTCGTTTTCCATGACGTACAGGATTCACAGTTGAATGATCGTATTGAATACTTGTGCAGGTTTCAGGTCTCATATAGTGTAAATATTTCCATAAAGGCATCGCCCAGCGCTTCCCTTCCATTCGAAGGTAGTGCATATAGGGATGCCATGATCATCGAACTCCAATCAATAAAGACAGGTCTCAAAATATATTGGAGCTAAAATGTATTCGTTATCATTAAGGAGCTGAGCGCCAGATCAACGCCTTCATGTTAATGGAAGCGTTACTAATTACAGAATTTGATACTGTTTTACTGTCATACCATTCGTTTACTATTTACTATTTGTGCAGTTTTTCCTCTTTGGAGCCTGACACACAATCGAGCTCTTCAATGATAGCGCTAGTCTACGTAAATACTTTATAAATTTTTTATATTACAAGATTAAAAGCAAAATAAGGAAAGGTTTGTAAGCTATAATGAAAATTATGAAAATATTAGATATATCTCCTCGTTTCTTACTAAGTAAGGTTCAACACATGGACGTACCCTTTTGCTAGTAATGGTGTCACCGAATGCATATGCCCCCACGCTTTGAATGCTTCCAACGACCCTGGTTCAACAACTACGTTTTAAAACTGAGTCGGTTTGACACCTCCACCACCTGAAATTTTTACAAAAGTTTGTCACAAAAATGTGGACACATCACCCCCAACATTTGCGTACGTTTTAAACGACTCTAAAGGCATGCTGCTCATATCTCTGTATGTGTAGGTCCTGTTAAGATTGGATAATTTGTTATGTTAAAAAGACAGGGTTCTTACAGTCAGGGAAAGTCAAGGAAAAATAATACATTTTTAGGAAGTTCAAGGAAAATCAGGGAAATTTTTGTATGGTATTGAAAATTCAATTTTTTCAGACCAGATCGGGGATTTTTAAAATTCTCCTGTATGTTTTTGGGTCGTGTCCTTATTGACAGAAAAGACACGGCTTTCTTATGTTTTTGGGTCGTGTCCATATTGACAGAAAAGACACGGCTCTCTTGTTATTTGTTCTTCATACTAGCATGTCCTATGTACAATAGAATCTCCTTCACAATTTCATTATAGGTGCCGTACAAATCAGCTGATGATCTGTTTTGCAAAGTGGTTGCAAGAGACCCTCATCAACCAGAATTCCATCAAGCAGTTAAAGAAGTCATTGAATCACTTTGGGATTTTCTAGTTGCTAATCCCAAATATTTCTCGCATGGTTTAATTGAAAGGTTCGCAGAGCCAGAACGTGTAATCATGTTCCGGGTCCCGTGGATGGATGACAAAGGTAACGTGCACATTAATCGTGGATACCGTGTGCAATTCAATTCATCAATTGGCCCATACAAAGGTGGGTTAAGGTTCCATCCAACAGTTAATCTTAGCATACTCAAGTTTCTTGCGTTCGAGCAAGTGTTAAAAAACAGTCTGACACAATTGCCCATGGGTGGCGGAAAAGGTGGATCCGATTTTGACCCAAAAGGCAGGTCGGATGCTGAAGTCATGAGGTTCTGTCAATCGTTCATGACGGAGCTTGCCAGACACATTGGACCTGACACCGATGTTCCTGCTGGGGACATAAATGTAGGAGGAAGGGAAATTGGCTACCTCTTTGGACAATACAAGCGAATTAGAAACGAATTCACGGGGGTTTTAACTGGAAAAGGGTTAGAATGGGGAGGTAGTCTGTTGAGGCCAGAAGCAACTGGGTATGGCTGCGTCTATTTCCTGGCAGAAGTACTGAAACACGCGGGAAATACCATATCTGGGAAGAGTGTGGCTATATCAGGATCTGGTAATGTTGCCGTTTTTGCTGCTGAAAAGGTGATCGAGCTCGGGGGAAAGGTTGTCACCTTGTCTGATTCCGGTGGCTCGGTTTTCTTTCATGATGGAATCTCTTCAGAATTATTGGAACAGATCAAGGAGTTGAAGTTTAACAAGCGTGGAAGGATTGAGGAAATCGCCAAACAGCACCAGTTGAAGTTCTACAAAAACGAGCGACCATGGGTAGTTAAGTGTGATATTGCGTTGCCGTGTGCCACCCAGAATGAATTAAGTAAGGCTGACGCCGAACAGCTGGTAAAGAATGGTTGCATTGCTGTGGTGGAGGGAGCAAACATGCCCACTGAAGCGGATGCTATGCACTTTTTGCAGCAGAACAATGTCTTTTTTGCACCGGGAAAAGCATCAAACGCAGGAGGTGTTGCAGTCAGTGGACTGGAGATGAGCCAGAACAGCATGAGGTCATCGTGGACAAAGCAGGAAGTTGATGTGAAATTGCAAGGAATAATGCAAAATATCCATGCAACGTGTGTAGAACATGGCAAAGATGGTGACAGAGTTGACTACGTAAGAGGTGCAAACATTGGTGGTTTTATAAAGGTAGCTGATGCAATGTTGTGTGCCGGTGTTGTTTAAATCTGCTTAAAAACTGAACTCTGATTGTTTCTTTGATATATTGAAAAGGATATAGGTTAATTCGTGTGAAGATTCTAAATTTACTCACTTTCTAATTCATACAATAATATGTGTGATACATGTTTAAGAGAAACTCAGTAAGCTTTGTGAATTGAACAGATAGAAAGAAATAGCTTAATTTTGATCTTAAACCATTACATAAAGAAGGACTTTATAGGCGATATGCAAAAAAGCTTGCAGGTAGAATCTTAAGAGTAGATAATTCTTTTGTTGAGTAAGTATAGTATAGAGTTATGATAACGATTTTAACTGAAGAATGGTTTCTCTATTGTGTTTGACTTTAAGTAAAAGTTCATCCATTGTTCGTGAATACTTCGATGCCAAAATGAAGGCTGGAGGCAGCATTTTCCGATGGAAGTAGTACTTGAGCTTTGAATATCACAGGGAGTACTCTCATTCTCTATTCGGTCACGCACGGTGTTGAGAAATGAGCAATTTGTGTATAGCACTATTTTGATATGCTTGCGATGCCAATCTCTTGCTGCTACACTTGTAAGAGACTTGACAACAAGGCATCCCTTATCTTTATTCTTAGATCGTCACTGCCATGATTTATTATGTGGGTGTTGCCATCATTTATTTGAATTACTGCATCTGCATCAGGCTGGAATTATTTAAAATAATGTAATTTTAAAGTTAAGCAATAAATAAATGGATGTTGCATATAAAAATGTTACAATATTTTATAGATACAAGATATAAATAGAAAATCAATAACACACAGCACCAGGGGGTGGGTGTTTTCCATTTATGAGAAGAACGTAAGACCCCGTTTACATGATATCGGATTCAAATGAATCATTTATGTCTTCGTAGCGTATTTCCCATTTGTCTACACGATGATGATGATAAATCCGATATCTATCAATACGCACATGAATACAATACAGAAAAATACGGTATCGTATTGACGCATGAATCCGATATGATTTCATATCTGATCGACAATGAGGCTATATTTAACAATAGCTTTGAACAACAAGAATGACCTCGTCGATCAGGTATGAAATCGGATTTATGTGTCCACACGATACCGTATTGATTATGTATAGAATTCGTGTGCGTATTGGCTTTATATCGGATTCGTCATCGTCATCGTATAGACGGAAGAGTAATATGCTACGAAAACATATCGGATTCACTTGAATCCGATATCGTGTAAACAGAGTCTAAGTCAATGAGGGCCATCAATGACTTTAGGAGGACTTTTATGCAAATTTTCCTAAAGTTACAAGCAAACTGTTGATTGCTTAAGAATTATAAAAGTGTTCCTTAGTAAGACTGAGAAAACAAAAAATTTATTAGATGTAATTTGCTTCTATGCAAAAATACTCTAAAATGTTACATGTTTTGAATACATTCAAGATGCAAGAGCAAGTCATGAAGCTTCTTGGCGCTCCTTGTCAGGTAGTAGCCTTAGAGAATTATAGCACCCTTCTCTAATTAGAAGACTAGGTTTTTAAATGGGGCTTTTTAGAAAGTGGTTGCCACTCTGAGGTACTTTTCAACGAAAATAAGCAAGTCATAGCAGTTAATCCTGATGTGATTTGGCACAAATATACAACAGCTATGCATAATGTCACAATACCATTTAATTATTGATAGAAATTAAACAACGGAGGGTTGCAATCGACTGATAGGAAAGAACAACAATCATACCAAATGTATTATGAATCCACCATCATCCTGGGTGTCCCATTGAGCACCAATGATGCCATTCTGTTTTCAAAGATGATGAAATTTAATCATGCGATAAAATTGGAACAGGCAGGAATGAAAGTGTAATATCTAAGACATTATTAGTATTGCTATGTTGATACGGCAGTGCGAAAGCGTTGTGCTTAATGTTGTTGCTGCTGTTGGATGTAGCTTGTGATTTGATGAGCTTGTGATTGTGATAGCTTGTGATTTGTGATAGCTTGTGATTTAAAAATATTACTATGTATTGGCATAAAATCCTTCTTAGTGTGCAGGTTTCATTTTCCAAAATTGGAACTAGATTTCTAGATTTGACTTCCGTTTCTTGCAAGGAAATCCACAACAATGCAAATCGGTGATTCTCAGCATAAAGCATTGACTTTCATCAATAGTCATTCAGGATCTGCTACGCAAAAGCAGTTCAGAGAATCACTTGGCCGCGAACTTGAACACAGAAAAAGCGGTGTGCACATATTCAAATTAAACGATAATATGAACTAAGCGTACAGGTTTTTGCCCCACTTTAAACGAAAGAATTGCTAAATATCATATTTTTCTGGCACACTTTCGGCGTGCAGCTTCACATGGAATAGGCACCCTGGCTAACGATACATCAACAGTAGAAGGGAAAGGCTATTTAGCATCGCTAATACAGCAAAAATCCACAAATAAGAACCTACAGTTTTGAAATGAGCCTGCTCGTGTTCTTATGTAATAAGGCAGTTCCAGTAATCAGGGTTCTGATTCTTAACACAAACTCCAATTCAAGTGCCATAAGAAAGGATAGTTGACGATTTAGCATTCAAGTACTATCACCATATACTTAACCACCCAAAGAAGCTTCGTAGATCAAAACATATCTATAAACATTCCCATATCAATTATGCATGCAGTATTTTTGAAAGATCCATGAAAGGCGTTTATTGGCAAAAATACTGAGCTGATTTCCCAGTGGACAATAAATGAGCCATCTATAAGAACCTAGTTGGAATGTCAGGCTGAAAAGGTTCTAATTATTTGAAGTCAAAATATACAATTTCAGGCTGTGGATCCTTATTTAAGGAAGGTTCTGATGTGTGGATTTTTACTGTACAGACAACTATATATATCATTGCTTTTAGCCATGTAAGAAGTTTCAAGAAAACCTTTTCCAAGGCCGCTATAAGATTCTCCACTGAAACATCACCGAAGAGTCTGTTGCCTGTGCTCGCACCATATCTGCAATGAGCAAAAGGAGATTTACATAATTGGGACGGAAACAAATGGGTTGCACTCTGCAAGACTGATGCTCACTTTTCTGTAGAAGTATTGACGAAATGCTAAAAAATACTGACGAAGTGTTGTCTCTGAGACCAAGTGTCTTGGAGCTCATGTCTACAACATGCTAGGTTGGAACGAAATATAAGAGAAAAAAGAACTAAGAAATGAAACAATAACAACAATGACATAAATTTTACATAATTCTTGTTGAAAGTTTATTAAACATGAACCAAGAGTAATGCTAAGTTCACACTGTATATTTTTGTCTATAGATTTAGAAAGTCATCGACAAAAGGAAGAAGTCGCATAGACATTTGTCTACAGAAACTACTGTTGGAAAATTATTTATGCGCTGGCTGTAAACATGGAAAAAAAGATGCTTGAAACATGGAAGCATGGAAAAAAGGATGCTTGAAACATGGAAGCATGGAAAAAAGGATGCTTGAAACATGGAAAAAGAGATGCTTGAAACATTTATCTGTGCGTAGATATTGAAAAATAAAGAAACAAACCAAAGAAAATGAAATTCTATCGCTCTTTGCCATCATCGACAAAAGTCTACGAGAAGTAGAACTTGTTCTACTTCATCGACAAAGAGTCATCGACTTTCTTCGCACGCTGCGTCTTTGTTCGTACTTGCCGATGTTCTTCATTTTGTCGATGACTTTCCGAATCTATACACAAAAATCTCTACATGTGAACCCTGCATTACTAATTTTTCAATATTTGGTGCCCAATCAGATTTTTCATCATATTTGGACTCAGGGGTGGATTCAGACAGTCTCACCATTCTCACGTTAGAATGTCAGATGTTCAGCTATGATCATTGTCTCATCTACTAGAACTATTGTACATGATTGCCGATTGAATTGCATTTGGAATTGCACAGGTAGAACATGATTGAATTGCATGTTTAACTTGCTCTCTCAGGCTTCTCACAAAATTCAAAACAATGCCGACCCCCGATCTAACAGTGTTCTGATGATGCACTATTCTTGCCTCCTCTGCGAAGGATTAAGAAGTTTGCTGTGATGAAATAGTAAATTCTCTCAGGTTTTAACTGACATTTCCACCTTGTAGCTATGCTGTTGAGAATGTCAGCATGCCAGTTGCTATGAGGGTGAGAATGTGCTTCGCATTTTTAGAACGTGAGCCGCAGTTTCTTCAATGCGCACGCATAGAAAACACACGATTTTGGTCAGTAAGAAGGTAGACCTGAGTGGATGGGATATTGTATCCATCAAGTGACAGCCTCTTTATAGTTCTTCTTAATTCCTTTCATTTGCATAAAAGGTAGACCTGAGTAGAGGCAACTACTGTAATTAGCACGTCGGGAGTAAAACTTTCTGTTAGAATGTCAGAGAGTCAGGGGGTTGGTATGTCATATGTCAGTAAACTCTGGCTAGTCCTTGGCATTTGAATTGAACGTGTCACATACAAAATTTGGCATAATGGAGCTTTTGCTAGAGTGCAAGCAGTATTTGATTGAGGGGAAGAAAGAACGGATCTTCGAGCTTTACAGATCATGTCGTAAGCGATTTTAGAGGGTTTTATTTTGGGAGATGGTGTGACCTGGGTAGGAAATCGGCCCGTTGTGGCGGTTGAAGTTGCAAGGAGATTCTTACCACTCCATCGAGTACAAGTGGGTAAAGGTTATACAGCAATTCCTGCAAAGTATTAGTAATTTCTTCTATCAGACGGAAAAGGTAGATTAAAACACAACCTGCGTGTTTTGCAACCGCCTATTGGCACATGGCATTCCAGCCAATGCGGTATGAGGCAGGTTTAATTTCCACAATCACTGTGGAATCTGAAACTTTGGGTACTTCTGTTAAGGATTGTAGTAGGGGTTGAGAGCACCAAAATTCGAAGGGGATAGTGATAGAGTTTGTTTTCCTGAGGTAATGTAAAATGAGGAACTAATGCAGTTTCGTACCGCCTCCATCCCTGCCATGTTGGAAATTACTAAACATGGAGTGTGTGTGGGTATAATCGCACCATGTTTGGTCAATTTCATAATGGCAGAGATGG
The DNA here is from genome assembly GCA_018155075.1 of Cassiopea andromeda. Taxonomy (NCBI): domain Eukaryota; kingdom Metazoa; phylum Cnidaria; class Scyphozoa; order Rhizostomeae; family Cassiopeidae; genus Cassiopea; species Cassiopea andromeda. Next base: position 637,589 of record WIPJ01000447.1, read on the forward strand.
AGGCGGTACAAAACTGCATTAGCGCCGCAAAATGATACCTCAGCGAACTTCCGGGGTAGACTTCCGTGGCCGTGGACAACCCATGCCTATTTAATGTTGATTCAGATATGCCCAAAAGTGACTAGATAAGTACACTCTCTGATACCCAAGGAACAACACGATGCATAGGAAGCTACATTTGATGGTTCACGGAAAAAATGAGACATTCCCCAAGATCAGCCAGTACACGAAATTTACTATGTTGACAAAATACTGATTTAGGATTATTAACATTGCTAGAAACATAGCTATACTTATTTCAACGAAACATTACAAATGCATAGGAAATACTCTAAAAAAAAGTTATTTCAACCAACAATAGATCGGATGAATTTTGATATTCAAAAAGAGAATTTCTTCCCATCCAAGGCATAGTTCTAAAAATCCTTCAGGGGCTCCGCCCCATACCTTTAACTCCAAACCCCTACAACCATTAATGTATACTAGCATAACACCATAGGAGCTTGCTACTCATCCCAGGGCCCTTCGCAAGCAACATACCAAGTTTTGGGATTCTCCAGAGGAACCAAAATGCTTCGAATCGTTGCTTTTGAAGGTTAGCAATGCCGTTATAGTTTAAAAATATTTAGAAGACCAAATAGCTAACCACTATAAAGGTTAGTGCACTAAAAACCAATGTGTGTCAGCAACCTGAAATACATTGTGAGAGTATCCTAGAATGCCTGAATGAAAAAATTGTCAGTAACCAAGAGCGTGGAATTGCAATGTGAGCAGATTGCAAATTTAATTCGATGTCTAATGATTACTGTCACTAAAACTCCATTGCTTGTCTGATACTTCAGGCAGCAAATTGAAAATTATGAATTTGAGGACTGAATAATAATTCTGATATGAAACTTACGATTTCTTGCTGGTAAATGAATTCAACGTCATTTTGTTGTCACGTGTCACAAGTATTCCAGACAGAGAAGAAATAGCCACGCCCTGTTCAACTTCTTTGGGATGAAGTTCAGCACATAACTTGAAATGAAGATCCACAGTTAAAGTATCTTGAATGCTTCTCCAAAGTAATCAAAAATCAGAAAAATTAGAAAAATTTCAAAAATTGGAAAAAAAAGATCAACAACAACAACTGAAAGGCAATAAAAGTAGGTTATCTACGGTTATTTGCAAGGGACCCTGCCACGCAGGGGAAATACTGGTGATCGCTCCCTTATAATAGAAGCAGAGGGGGCGAGATATAACATTTGAGCAAAGTGATTCGTCATCATCACAAAGATTTATAGATCAATCTGTACTGCATAAATGATATAGGTGACGCCCTGTGAGTAGGCCTTGCTTCCTTGGCCTTATTGTGAAGGCGACCATGGTTAGTTCGGACCATCACTTGCAAACAAACTTGGTTACTTAAAACGAAGAAATTAATTGGATTCATAGGCTAGTTTGACGGGTGGAAAAGAATTACATAATTATACATTAACTGTAATGCATACTGGCATCGTTATATAAGAAACAAACTCTCTGGTTTCAGCCTGGATGTTTCTTAATATTTCGCCAAATCTAGCCATAAATATTTCTTTAATGTTTCTTAAACTTAAAGACTTCTATTGACAATAACAACCAAGAATAGATAATTTTAATACAAGAAAAAGGATGCTCAGGTTTTGTGAGGCAAGTAATGGATGTTTATTCCATTTTCTTGCTAGTTTGATCAAAAATCTATTTGTAAGAGCAGTTTTTGCAAGTTATTGTTTGAACCTCAGTCTACCTATGTTTCTGAAATTTTTCTTATAAAGAAAAAAACGTGCATATATATATATATATATATATATATATATATATATATATATATATATATATATATATATATATATATATATATATATATATAT
>WIPJ01000447.1:641488-676803 GCA_018155075.1 Cassiopea andromeda
ATATATATATATATATATATATATATATATATATATATATATATATATATATATATATATATATATATATATAGTATTAAATTGCAAGAATCACATTTTGCTAGAAAATATCCCTTCATAGAAAATACTCAAAAGGATATGAATGATTTTCATACTGAAGAACCAGTGATAAAAGATAGGCTCGACAAACCTCGGTTGATAGCATCACATTGTGAAACTTTGTTGGTAGTGACAGGTCAATTGTGTCCCACTTTTTGTATGTAGTCACTTTGCAATCCTACAAAAACGAAAAAAATATTGATTTTATCTGCAAGAACCAAGCACAAAGAAGGAGAAACAATGCATGGTGTTTAGGATTAAAAAAGAAGTCCAACTTCTATGCCTTCTACATACATCAGTTCCATGTAAAAGCCAAAATTGTACCTTATAATTCAAAATACCTTTTTCTTTCTTTTCGTATAGATATTCACAAGACAAACGCTACCACAGGGAGCATGAAATTACAATAACAACCCTGTGACCATTACATGAAACATACGAACGCAGGTAAATGGATCATTCATCGTTAAGCAACTCCTCCATCAGGGAGGCGTGAGTAAATTCACAACTGCATTAAAAACAGTTTGCCGCTAATTTGGCAATAACATGATGCTCCAAAAGTTCAGACATGTGGAGGAATGTGGGACATTAAAGGATTTCATGAAATATGAAGCAGTTGAAACAGAATTCAAGAAAAATTACCTTACCACATCAATGACTAAATCCCTTCTATGAGGCTGCATGGGCGGTGGTTTCAGATATCTCTCAGGCATCACTAATTCTTTTGGCTAGAACAAGAAGTAAGTGATGAAGATGGTTGGTCTACAATTGGAAATCAAATGCCTGAAACTCAGATAAAAGCAGCAGTTGAATTACCCCGCTTGCTTAAGAGTTTTTTGCAGCAAAATTAATTCATCTATTATAAATTTATGCAAATGCATGCAACCAAAAAATACCTTTAAGTCTTTGATTAGTTTATTGGCTTGAGTAAAGTTCAATCTTGGGTCAATTGGGCAATAATACGCCTATGGCAGAAACAACATTTCAAGTTGAAGTTCATAATTCAAAATTCAAAATTTAGAAATTCTAACAACATCTTTGCAAAACAAAAACAAATGTATAAAAGAAAGGAGCGAACAAGAAGAAAATAACTATAAAATAACGAAATTTGAAAGTTAAGAATTTTGTATGGAGGAGCCCTCTCAGGAGATAAACTAATCGAGGAGAGAGCCTCCCACCTGTGTAATCATTTAAATTATTTAAAAGATAGAAAGAAAATGAGACATTTCGTTGACATTCAAACAAAAAACACAACAAAAAGATAAGGCCATAGTATGGATAATGCCACATACCCTCATAGCTAATGGCTGGAATGGAGAAAGTGCATCGAGGTATGGAAAATCAGGCTCTGCAGAAAAATAAAACGCAAAATATTCTAGAAAGTAGAGTCGAAGGGGTGGTAAGAAGATGAAACAGGAAGAATGTAAAAGATTTATTTTACTGAAAAAACAAATCCTCTCAGGTTATACTAAATATTTTAAAATACATGATATGATAAAAAGATAGTAGAAATGATTGCATTTCAGGTTCTCTCAGACGAAATTATGGGAAATTTCAACCTTTAATGATGTTTGTTTGTCACAATGAAGACAAAAATCTCGTAGTTAAAGAGTAATAATCCGATTACAGTTTTATACGACCCTATCATTGAAATGATATGAAATTATACTAACACCAGTTTTTATATAACTAGAAGTTTTGTCTTAACAATTTCTACTTTCAAGATGCAAATGAGTACTGCAATTAAACATAAAAAGAAATAAAGGTACAATTCATTAGAGCTAATTGATATGGTAGATTACGGCAATGGGAGGAAAATCAAACATTGGATCATACCTATAAATATAATCGTGTTGCTTGACGATTTCCCCCACAATTGAATAAAATGAACAACGTCACCGAACCTCAGAGAAGGATGGCCGGTAAACACGATGCATGGTGATTTGAACGAGCTGCTGAATCCATCTACAAAAAGTTAAAAAAAAATTGGTTTTAATTGAAACATTGAGCTACGTTATAGGCTCAGGTTTTAATTTGTGAGCCTTCATGCTTAAACCAGAGGGAATTCTCTCTAAATACCATATTTGCATGGTAGGAAAGACATAAAGCTATTTCGCAAGCAATGGACTAGATTGCAACCAGAAAAATTCACAACTAGGTGTAGTGCAAACACTGCTCAGGCTGAAGAATGCTGTATGTGTGAGATAAAGTGGAAGGCAAAACAACAAGCTTTTAAAGCAGAGAATTACAGTCACACGTCTACTTCTATCATAACCATTTCACTCTTTCATCAAAGCAGAAAAAACATGGCTATGAAATGGTTGAAGATAAACATTTAAAAGCTGAAATACTAAAACACCTCTTTAACCGTTGGTTAGTTGATTGCAGAACCATTTCCGTTTCTTCATAACACTTACCTTGAAGAGACTTGAAATGCTTTAGCCGCCCAGACTTTACGAGCTAGAAGTTGAAAACGTTTTATTGCAACTAGAGTCTACCATCTTACTATTTGTAAATTAAAAGACTTGAAATCGCCCATCTATATGATGAAAAAGCTCGTGAACTGGGATACGATTTTTCAAAGAGCAATCTTCTATCTGGGTCGGATACTCACCATCAACTATCAACTATAAGATGCCTTACTATCAGCTATCAACTACAGTTACTATCAATAATAACCTAAGATTATAGTCTACTCACCATAACTATCCGCTAATATTAAGATCATATTAAAATCATTGAATAATTCCTAAAGGACAGTACAACAAAGGAATAATTAATAACTGTGGCAGTTTCTACCATTTAAAAAAATAATTGAATTTCATCATTCCTAACAAGCCAGGTAGACTCTGCAATGAAGGAATTGACGCACAAATATAAGTGAACTCCGATAGATGTACAACCCCCTTTTAACTTGATTCAACGTTTTTCTAGCTGTATACAAAACCGCAAAGGACTCCTCAGAGCATTAAAAATAATTATATATTTCATTAATAGGCATGTGAACTAGCCTAGACCGACAGATTTCCAACTAATACTTAAATTAACGGGAAGAAAAATTCTATAGAAAAGCAACATACCTCTGCATGTGTGAAAGGAGATTCGGGGAGATATACCTTGGACAATTTGTTTTGACACAACCTAACAATCAAAGAGCAATCGAGTTTTAACATACATCTGAGGACTTAACATGAGTTCAAGTGCTAAAAGAATTCAGGTCAAAATGGACCCTCACCTTTTATCTGTCCAAGCTTTATATACAACGAAAATAGCAACAAGAAGACAATTACAATGGCGTTTGCAAACAGTTTTCAATCTTCGCATGGATACACAAATCTAAAATTGATTCTTTTGTGCAATAAATACCATCGAAAACAAGAAAAATCATATTGGAAGGATACACAAAACCTCAAAAATAAGCAAGGTATGCAGCACGACAGGCGAAATGAGAATAAAAAGAACTGAGTCAAAATGTGTAAAAATAACGTATAGAAAGAAATGAAATCCTGAAACTAAAACATGTGATGCAAATGCTACTCAATGCTCCTCCTTACAGCTTTCCTTACAGCTTTTGCTGTACCGCTCTAGTAGCACTACGAGAACACTTAAGCATAAAATGTAAGGAATGTTCTTCTGAACTTACAAAATAGCTGGAGATTCTGGCCCAAATATAGTACGAAAAATTCCTTATACTTTCATCCTACAATAAGGTAAGTACATACCATTCAGCATAAATGTTGGCATAAGCCAGGGAACTGTCGGCCACTGGTGAGACAAAATATATTGGAACAAAAGACAAACCAGATCCATCAAGAACGGTCACCAGATATTCCAATAGGTCATAGATCACACCCTAGAAAGAGAGTTACGCATACTGTGTAATTTCATTCGCCACTTTACACAATTTAACTGTGCACAATGCTATCGGTTAGCAGATGTTTTTGTAATGAAAGATGCAAGGACACTGAGATAAATCAATATGAAACTCAAAGAAGAAAAGCAAACCAGTATACTACAATCAACAAACGCATTAAAAATGTGAAGATGCATACCGAAGGATAGCATGGAATAAGAACATTACCACCACCTTTTAATGTGACAGCTAATGAGGAGAGAAAAAAGATGGCAAACTGAAATATGCTCCTCCTGTTGGTTCATCTTAGATTGGAAACAAAAAAAACAATTTGTCACCAAGATATTGCATTATTTCCTAAATATGTGATTCTTTGGTAGCATGCCATTACCCCACTACAAACCAATAATAATGGAAAAATAGTGACGGATAGTCTTTAGGTATGGAATTTGTTGTTGTTGTTGTTGTTGTTTACTTTATTATGAGTAGGCTGTTATACCTAGCTTTTTCAGCTGATTTAGGCCTACTATGCATGCCGCATCCAGGCATGGGACCCCTAGTTTAACGTCCCTTCCGAAGGACGACGGAGTGAGCTATCTTGCTCGTTCATCTGGAAGGTCGCCCATCCAGTTTATAACCGTACACAGCCATGCTTAACTTCAGTTAAGCTAATGGAACGGGCTGGGCCGCTTGGCCACTCATCCTGCAATACTTTTATTAATTCAATTAAAGCAGGCATTTGCTATTGACATAGTGTAATTACGTTATAAAATAGACACAGCCAGTGACACAGGAAGGCCAATGATTTATACACGTTTTTTTATTTATAAGAAACTGGTTTATAAGAAACCAGTACTCGACTGTTCAAAAAGTTAAGAAAGTTCAGTATTTGATTTTTGAGACTTTAGATTAAGTTTATTCATGCACATATGTTTAAAATTCAATTTCTCTATGTATAAAATGTCATGTACGTGAAGGTGCATGCACAAAACATTGCAACTAAAAACTTTTGCTATGAAATATCAAGAAAGTTTCATATTGGAATCGTGAAAACGTTGAGAAAGTTTCAGTATTGGGCCGAAAAAAAGTTGCTTATAAAATAAAAAACGTGTCATAGAACACATGATGTCTGATAATTTAGTTTTTTATCAATTGGTTTTGAGTAATGCAGACCACACATAGGCCATCGATAGAAAAATAAATCTAAAAAATCTGAAAGTGTGAAATCTGAAAGCTTGAAATCTGAAATCGTCAATCTGAAATCTCTAATCTGAAATTTCCAATTTGAAATCTTCAATCTGAAATCAGTTGGTTTTTCAACATACGAAAACTTTCTCTGATTGGATGTATTGCAAAAAAACCAGTGACCGTTTTTTTTTTAAGAACAAAGGGAGGCATAAGAATAGATCCAAACAGAAACACAAAGTTAACCAAAGAAAGAAAGCTGTTGCATCAATCCTACTCTGCATGACGTCACATTCAATGGGGTTTCATTAACTTCGAAGGAAAATCACCAAGTTAGCTAAGAGCCCTATGTATGAATATAAAGTTATCAAACATCAACATACTTCATACATTTTCACTTTTTATATCCCATGTCAATCTAAAATCACTTACTCAAACTGTTGCAAAATTCTCTTAACATTCCATCAGGGTTGACTGTTGGAGCTTCAGTGAGTGAATTTATAATCATGACGTCGCTTGATTGTATCCTAGTCTGATCCAACGGTTGAGGATGAGTTGAGAAGACAGATGATGCCGACAAGTAAGAAATCTGAGAGGAAACAACGTTAATATTTCATTGATTAGGAATAAATTCCCCAAAGCGGCAAACTATTATATTTGTAAGAGAGTTCAGAAAAAGCCACGGTCGCATGATTGTGAATTGGATGAAGGTTTTAATAGCTGAGTATAAAGAATTTCCTCAGAAATGCAACATTATTTTGCTTCTACAAAATGATGAAGGTTCGGTGTAAAGAATTGGCAACTGAGGAAGGTTTGATCTTTTTCTAGACTCTGACCTGTAAGAATAGGGTAGAGTTGGCAACAGATCATGAGTTGAAGTAGACACGTGAGCATTTCAATGATCATTAACTTCATTCACATGTTGATAGCTAAAAGAGGTAACTTCCTCACCAATATTATTCATCGAGCTGCTATTAAGAAAGAATCAAATCCCGTTTGAAAAATGCATATCTTTGGCATCTACCTTATTGGACACACTAAGGATGCATCCTAAATACCTCTTCATAGATTAATGATTGTAGCATTCACATTTGAAACTTGAAATGAAGTGGCTCGTTCTTCACCCAAAACACACCAAAAAACATTCAAATTTTACTTCAAGTTTGATTCTATTAAAGCTAGCAAAAGAGCACATGAAAAAAGAAATGAATTTATTGAAATAAGAAAGCTCACCTTTCGTGAATTGGTTTCCAGGAGCCAGTTACAACTTCCTATTGAAAAGCCTGAACTTAATGGCGTTATTTGTAAAATTCCATAAATATCCTGAAAGAAATGAGTAGCAACTTAAAATCAACATCATATATTTACACCAAGAGAGCGCTTAAAGTTAATGTAAAAGAGGGATATAATGTAGAGGAAATGAAGCAGCAATGCAATGGGTTATGATTTAACATGGAACTTGGAATTTTTGATGGGAATATAAGAATATCTCAATCTGAAGAAATACTTAAACAAGGACGGTCTAAAATAAACAGATATCTTGGCATATTCCAAACGCAACCAGATAAATCATGATAAACAAAATGGTAAAAAATTGACCCCCTTCCATTGTACGCACATGTACGCTTGCTACGACCCCCCACCATTGCGTATGCACTCTTACCGATCTGACTCCCCCCCCCCAATTCTAAGGGGAATTTCTTGTAATATCCAAACAATAAAATAAAACTCGTCGCAAAAGACAGTAAAGTATGACAAAAGTACCTTACATATGAAAATATTGGAAAATGCATGCAAAAGTTACTTTTTGCGCACGTCATTAGATGTGTCAACCCCTTCCCCTTTTGTGCGCACGGCGTACGCTCTTGCTCGACCCCATCCGGCTTCGTGCGTACGTGCTAAATGAGTGACCCCTTCCTACTTCGTGGAAAAGGAATCCATTGGAATCATGGATGCTTTTTCAGAAGCTAAAACATAATCTAAAGAGAAATTTAGGATACATGAAAATGCATACTCAACCAGGGCCAGCTCCTAGAGTAAATCTGAGCCATGGTATTTTTCGTCAACCACTAAATTGAAGCGACGCGAACTAATCGTAGATGGGGTGTTTACAAGCAACATCTACAACCAATCCGGCACTAAGCTCGGTGAACATAAAAATGAAGATAAATGTAACTCACAACTTTTTCACTATAATCAAGAGGTTGTATCTTAGCCATGCATTCTTTGACATCATGTGAACTACAGAATTTGGTAGGAGCGTGCAATTAGGACCAAGAATTAAGAAAATTCAGAGACAAAGAGCAATCCAAGTACTAAAATTATTGATGTCTCATTTCATTTCATTGACTCAAAATGGTTTATTTTTATATTAGCTAATATGAAAGAATATGGAAAATGCGTTAATTCATATATTGCTTAGCCCTTTGTTGCGTATTTGAGGGTCAAAAATTGCGTGCTCGATCGTCAAAAATTACGTGTTCAATCGTCAAAAATTGCGTGTTCAATCGTCAAAAAGTGCGTGCTCAATCGACAAAAATTGCGTGCCCAATCGTCAAAAATTGGGTTCAATCGTCAAAAATTACATGTTAAATCGTCAAAAATTGCGTGCTCAATCGTCAAAAATTGGGTGCTCGATCGCCAAAAATTACGTGTTCAATCGTCAAAAATTGCGTGTTCAATCGTCAAAAATTACTTGTTCAATCGTCAAAAATTGAGTGTTCAATCGTCAAGAATTACGTGTTCAATCGTCAAAAATTGCATGTTTGATCCTAAAACATGCGAGCCATGCGTTGAAAGTAAACACAGCCACCTCATTTACGAAGCATAATTTGTCCATATTACATATCTACTTATGATAACTTTTTATATCCTTTTAATTCTTTGCAATACAAACATTTTTCTTTATAAGAAACAAATTTTCTGTTTTCAGCTTTGATTTATATTTCGTCAAATCCACCCTTAAATGTTTCGTACCTGCTTCTTAATTCACTAGGACTTCTAATAGCAATAAAAACTCAGATTAGGCAACTGTGATGTAAGAGCCAGTTCATACGATGAGCCGTAGATGAGCCGAGCCTATGCATTTAGCAATTTGAGTGGTTAAGTTTATCTTCGGTTCAGCGTATGAAACCACAGAAAAGCATCGGCTCGAGCCTCAGTCACGCTGTTCATTGATTCAACATTGGCTCATCCCCTTCGTTCGCGCCATTGTTGAACCAATGCTATAATAGGTTTGGGTCACCTATGGCTCATCCTACGACCTAGCTCTAAGAAATAGGATGCTCACGTTTTGTGAGGCATTTAATGGATGTTGTCTCTATTTGCTTTCTAATTTGATTACAAATTTTCTTGTACAAACAGCAAGTTATCATTTGAAACTCAGCCTACTTCTGTCTCTTAAATGTTTCTTAATATTTACCTAATTTCAGCCTCATGTTTCTTATAGACTTGTTTATTAAAAAAAAAACCTGTAAAACTCGCCCACAACTAGACTACTGGCGACATCCACGGTATTACCCTTAAGTGCCTGATTGCCGTCCCCCCGCTAATTAATTTTTGAAAATTTTTCCAACCCCCCATTCTTATTAGGACCCCCCGCTTATTAGTTTTTAAGCAAAAATTTTTCAAATCGTGTTCTAAATAGATGTTTTGAACAAATCTTTTTGTCTGTTAGCAATGTTTTTATGCTGCTTACGTTCTCACGACCATAGACTCCAAATTTATGAACATAGAGTGCTTCATAGCAGTATTATCTTAGATTTCACAGCATTTTCTCTACCCCCGCCTATTCTGACCTCCCTGCTTATTAATTTCTTCCAATGTCTCCAACCCCCCCGGCAATTAGGCAGTTAAGAGTATGAGCCTAGATGGGTTAGGGTTTTTGTATATATAATTCTTTTTCTCTTAAGCAGATATTAGTATGATAGTTCTAATATAGTTTGCTAATGTCAATCAGCTTCTTAGCTATATATTCCTGTAAAACTGTTGTTGTCAAGATGAATGAAATTGTAAACAAATAAAAAAGAAAATAAAGCGAACTACACAAATAAGCCAAAAATGTTAGAGATTTCAAGACCAATTATTTTACGTAGCTTCGAATTTCTATCACATAATTAAATGGAAAATACTGCAATACTTGTATATTGTTCTCCACGAATTTGTTTCAGAGAGGTCGCAAAGTGGGTGCGGAAGAAACCTAAAAGACATCAAGCTGTATTAGAAACATGGAAAGTAGAACATTTTTGATTAGCAGATGGAAATAAGGAAGTTACTACAAAAGTAAAACAACTAATAATGTACGAAGTGTCCACTCTCTAAGGAACAAATGAAAAGATTAGGAAACAAATCATTAAAACGACAAAAATTATTTCAATGAATCAGGGTTGGCACTACTATTTCAGGAAAAATTCCCTGATTTTCCCTGATATTTTCAGCTGCTACTCAATTTTTCCAGATCTTCCCTGTTATTCTTACAAGCCATGCCTATTCTTTATCATTTCATTGGATAGACATGAGGTATCAGAGAGCCTTGAACCTATTTCTGGCCGTTCAAATTTTTGGTATCATAACAAAACGAAACGGCATTTCAAACGACTGCATAGAACATGCTGATATACAAGAGGGTAAAATTTGGTAATAATAATCACATTCAAATGGAAACATGACTTAGCAAGGAGAAAATCACTGCGCTTAAATGAGACAATAAGAAACTCAAAAGTTCCCTGATTTTCCCTGATTTTCTAAAAAAATCTCTCATTTTCCCTGATTGAATATAAAATTCCCTGAATTTCCCTGATTTGGTGGCAACCATGTGAATGAGCAAAAAGTATTGCACACTGGATCGAATAAAAACTATAATTGATAACATCATTGAATAACTAAACAAATACTCTTAACATGTCTGGAAACACTTCAAAAATGAAATTTTAAGTTATTCACTAGCTTGCGTCGGAAATTACGAATGTTATAAAAGTAAATGCCACGTCCTTCCTTGTACCAATGGCATATATGAAAGAAACAGCGGCCGCCAATTCAAAGGTGGGTTGAAGCACATCGGTTCCATGCAGTAGGGGCATACATAAAGACTGTCTGCATCTTAGGGGAGGGAGGGGGTTAGCAACAACGTGGAAAAAAGTGGGCAGGGGAGGGAAGGGGTTTAGCTTTCAGTGGACATATTTTTCAGTGCAGTTTCTTCAAATGAGAAGAGGAGATTTAAAGGTGATTCTATCATTAGCTTCCATCGTTAAAGATTGAAAAATAAAGAGGCAAACAAGAAATATCTTTTTCAAAGAGCTTTTGTTTTTTCATATTTTTTGCAGCTCTTAATTGTCTTCCAACTCAGTGTCCGCGCGGACAGGGGGAGGGGGCTGTTAAGCAAACGGCGGACAGGCATGGATAAGGAGAGGGAAGGGTTAAAACTGGTTAAAATGTGCGGACATGCTGTATGGTTGACCCTTTATCAGAATATTGTTTAACTTTCCTGATACAGTGCTAGACAAGAAGATATTATCGATATTATCAATGGAGCCAGGAATATTAAGTGGACTAGTGAGCATAATATAACTGCGGTTCCATAAAATCAAATGTAAGTATGAAAGAAATCAAATATCGTCACACTGAGACAGCAGCAAATAAAGCCCTTGGGTCACAAGCGCTTTGGCTTCATTGCTTTCTCGACATACCAAGCAAATTTCGTATTCTTCTAATGTTTTCATGACCAAATAGAAGAAAACTTACTCATTACAACTCCTACAACAGGGGTAACTTCTAGGGAGCTCAGAAGGCGGAGCCCCCTTTGTTAAAATTTCTGTTTATTTTGGGGGCTGCCCCCCAAAAAATATACATGTCAAACTGCATTAACCTTACTTTCAATGTTTTGTATTGTATCGTATTGCTGTGATGAATTTCCTCACTGATACATGGCTATTGAGATCTTTCTAATTGTTGGTTATATTGTATCATAATTTGACTAAACTATCATGTTTCCATCTTTGAAATTTTGGGCGTGGTTGCAACTAAGCCACACCAATTTTATGGCATTGCACCTAGAGCCCCTCTTGGAAAAATTTTTAGAAAACAGCCCAGTCCTTCTTCTTCTTCTTCTTCTTGACCATGACCGATGACGAACGTTGGTTTCTCGTATGGACTTAATTTCCTCCAAAATTTGATCTGACCAGCATCTTCCAGTTGTTCCTGTTCTCTGCAAGCTTGATGTTTTCTTCAATTTTCTTCTTTCCAGTCACTTGTTTTATATCATCTATCCACCATGTTCGTCTTCTTCCTTTTCCTATCTTTTTGTCATTTCCTTCCATTATGGTTTTCAATTCTTGGCCAGCTGATGCTCTTGCTATATGTCCAAAGAATGTCATTTTCCTTTTGATGATCATTTTCAGCAACTTTGTTTCTGTTTCTCCCACCTACCGTAGCACTTCCTCATTAGCCCTGTCCTACAAGCTACAAAAGTGGACTACATGGCACGTTTGAAGGCTAATAGTGAGAAAAGTATCACTTCACAATCAAAACCAGGAGAGATCTGCATAGTTCCACTTCAATGCCCCCTGAGAAGTTCAAAAGCTTTTTGTTAAAACATTCCTGAATTAGAGATATGCGGTTAAAAAGAGTCAGCCAACGAAGAAAGTACTGCGGATGTGCGCATTTTTCTTTAAAAAGAGTCAGATTAAGAATGAGAGTAAGTCAAAGACTTCATACTTGAAGGCCATTAAATCAGATTGTGTGTCATAGCGACCGTAAATGGGTTTAAACGAATTGATTACTCATACAGCACGAAAGAACAACAATATACGGAAAAATCATGTCAGGTAACGGTGAACACATCCTATCCTCGCATCTTCAGTTGTTGCAAAGGAACGCAATATCAGAAAATACTAAAGTCAACAGCATGCATATGCCTGAAAGAAATAGCAACATAGATGGTCGAAGAAAGTTATCACTACCCATGCAGGTAACGGCGTATGAAAAAAGAATGGATGAAAGGCGAAATAGCGCTGATGCAGGAGGGACTTTAGGCTGTCAAGGAGAGAGTCTGCAGCTAAAAACGGTACAGGACAATATCAAAAAGGGAAGTCTCTCCAAAAACCATTCCCTTGATTTGGAAAAAGTAGACTTATTTATTCCAGATGCTTACTTAGAAGCAGCGATGAGTCCAGGCAGTCTGAGAGAAGAACTGAAGCAGATACAGACCATAAATTTAGAGTGCGAAAGTAAGGATGTTTTCTCGGATCTTTTTAAAGATATTGAGGAATTCAAAATTGAACAACAGTAGATGTGCTATGGTAACAGACAGTTTTTATTGAAATAAATGGGAATTCTTGAGAGATCTGAAAGCATGTCGGATCTTTTACGTGGAAATCAATTAAATGATTATTGCACAAGCCGAAAAAGATAACAGAGAAAGATTGCTTGAACTCTGATCATGTTCAATGTCGTAGTTATGGTAATTGTAATCACCAGATCAGCAACTAAAATTCTCAATTCATGATTCATCCAAGACTGGCAGTAATTTATTAGTTTGGTGCTAACCACTTTCCACACAATCTACTGAGGAGGCAATGAATGTTCTCACACAATGGTTTCGATGTGTGCACCTGAAAATACGCCGAAAATCTTATTGAAATTGCGATGCCATGAGAATTGGTGAGCATCAGTTCATGCAATAAAAAGATAAGAATGCCAAGAAGCTATGCAACCAAGAATTACAAAAAGATCATGAAAGAATCAAGAAGTTACAAAAATTAAAACTGATTTTATTCAGCTACTTTGTACAAGTCCACTGTCGATGAAGGATATTAAAAAATTGTATAGAATTGAAAATATCTCGAAAAAGTTGTACTGGACAAACATGGGTAACAATTTTCCGTCTTACATCTGATAGGGGGCACTAACAAAAAAATAAACAATGCTTTCATATGTTGAATTGTAACTGATTTCATATTTCATTTCATATTTCATATTTTCATTTCATATTTCATATTTTCATTTAATATTTCATATTTTAAGTTCATATTTCATATTTTCATACATCTAAACATAGCTATCCTTGTTTGAAGCAAAAGATTAGACAGTGATCTTCCAAATAAGATTGATTTAGATTGCGTTGAAAGATAAGGAATGAGTTCATCTTGTGAAGGTTGGTGTCGTTATATGATTTTGGTGCTTAGAATTAACATCCTTTTTAGTTGTTTCATATTTTCTTATATCCATATCTAAAGTTGGTATTTACCATAGTAACTTAATACTAATTTAAACAAACTATTTGCAATACAAAAAACCAAATAACTGTATACAAAGTATCATATACTAAACCGCACCCTTTCATTCTTTAATGACCTAATAACATGAATCAGTTTTCTGTCTTGAGGAAGTCAAGTTAGTAAGCAAAGCGTGAGCTGGTTAGACATCAGATCGATGTTTTTGCCTTTTATCGAGAAAAGTACAAGCGTATTTTCAACCTGACTAAAGACTTGCAGGTACATGAGCTTGTATTGGGAATCACACAAATGTCTGTGGAGGAAAGAATTGAATTATAAAGCTGGCAAAAACAGAACTGGCAATCCCTGCGCAACTCAATCGGTGTAAAACAAAATCTTATGAGTATTCAGTTGTGAAAGCATTTGGTTCCAGCTGGAATTAACTAGGCACTCATTTAAACTATTCTCTACAGGTCCAAAGCATGTTTTAGACTAAACAACTGACTATCGCAAGTTGATTATGATAAACAGACGGTAATGAACTTTCACAGGTTATGCCTGAGAAATCAACAGTCACAAAACACCATTCTGAAACGAAATATTGGAAACCTTTTGCCTTACTAGCGAATATGATATTAGGTAATTCTACACTTTCCATTGTAGAGCAATTGCAAACAATTGAACCTTGTACCTTAAACGATAATTGTACTTTATTGAAGATCAGGAAATGATAAACAACTCCCTATTTCTTACCAGCTTAAAATTTTTCTGAAACTCATTGACTGCTACTTAATCTCAGAATCAAAGGCAGCTGCCATAAATGACAAGTACTATAAACACGAACGTATGTAGTTACAGGATACATATTTAATATGTGTCTTGCTTCCTCAATAGAATAGACACAGCATAGGTTCTTGCTTCTTAACATTAACTCTCCTGCTACAGTAAAAGACCAAGTTATTAAGAAAAGGATTTTTTGAATGGAGGCTAGCTGTGATATAGCAAAATGAATCTCAAGGAAAATTGAAAATAAACACCTTTTTATTTTTTTGCTTTTCCAAGCAGTTGAACTTTTTGTAGTGAAACTGCTTTCTTTGTATGAGACAAGCTCCTCCATTAGCAGCCTGTCAAAAGAGATTATGCTGATATAAAGAACGCAATTGACTCATTGATGTGCTAAAATACAATACAGGCATGCCTGAGCCATGGGGGCTGGGGGCTGCACCCCACTCTTTCACTATTACATGATGTTAAACAATAGATAGCCTTCTTATAAAAATTTCTAGGGGCTCTACCCCTGATCCTCATTTCAACACACAATATGAGCATTTCACTTGTCCCCAGCCCCCTCACTCAAAAATATGCTCCAATGTCCCTGCAATAGATAGGGTACTAGAAATATTTAACCAGCTTCCACATGAGAGCTATGAATGTCTGCAAATAATTCCAAATAGCAATTGCTGCATCCAAAACCTGATAGAAACTTTCCTTCATGGTTTTCTGACAAAAAAAGCATGGCACAACAAGAAGGTACTTCTCATGAAAAAATCACATATCACACAATGGCTTAAGCATTGTGAGCCAGGTGATAAAATTCTGATAGATGGAATGGCTTATCTTTGATGCAGTTCTCGCTTGTAATTGAGATTTCTGGATAAAAATGCTGATAGACAGTTCATTTACAGATTACATAAAAATACACTACAAAAGATGATATTTGGAACAAATGATCTGGCAAAAAGGGGAAAGATTACTAACCTTCCTATTTGAAGTGTTGGCTCTGCAGCATAAACCTTCCCTTTGAATGCTGTGTACTAAAAACAGAATGAAAGAGAGTGGTAACACTATGCAATGCCTCATTCCAGAAGCATAGCCAAGGGAGGTTTGGTGGGTGCCACAAACCCCTAAAATTTAGCCTCCCAGTAAATTGACTGCATTTTTTCATGGGTTTTTGGTTTCTTTTGTAAGCAAATTGGTCTTCTTTTTGCAAAAATATCTTCTTTGTTGGCAAATTGGGGTTGTGCACTCCCAACAATGTCCCTTTGCTTTGTCCCTGCCTAATTAATGTTCTATCTAGGATACTAGACAATGCTTTGAATTCTAATGATGCCCCATTCAATTTTGATGGCAATACCTATAAATGTTATTCAAAATGCACAAAGACAAAAAGCCCTGGGACTAAATCATAACCACTAAAGAAGCTTTACTTACCTCTGTAATGAATGGTAGTGATAGCATGTTGTGATAGTTTGAGATAAGAATAACATCTATGTCTGCTAAATCAACAACACCAGGCTACAAAGGATGATACGGAAAATAATATAGGTCAGCATAACAACTACTACAGCATTCAAAAGAATCCTAATGAAAACCAAACAAGACAGATCTGGGGCAGAAAGATCTAATCATTTTGCTGAATTTCAGTTGTTGTTATCATGATGCAGCATGGTCTCCAATTCATAAAACTTACTTTTATTGAATAAGAACAATATATCATGAAAAATTTCCAAAAATTTCAAGTGGTAAATATTTGATTTCTTACTATAGTTGCACAATGGTTGGCTGCTTTATATCAAAGCATTTCAACAGTGCAATCCAAAACGAAATAAACTTGGTGACCTAGCCAATGGGGGCAGAGCAGTAGAGCAGTGGTGATTTCTAAAAATTTTAACAAGGGGGGCTCTAGGTACAACCATGACCATAGTTTGGGTGTGGCCCAGCTACAACCATGCCCATATTTTCAAAGATGGAAACATGAAAATTTAGTTTAATACTGATATAGTATAATCAACAATATGAAATGCCTCAATAGCCATATAGCAGTGCACAATTAATCATGACACTTTGGAAGCAAGGCCAATAAACTCTGAAAAGCCAAGCCAATGCAAAAATTTTAGGGGGCTGAGCCCCCCAAAATGAGCAAAAGTTTTAACAAGGGGGGCTCCACCCCCCTGTGCCCACCTAGAAATCACCCCTGCAGTAGAGCTGCCCCAATGAAACAAAAAATGTTTTGCATGTTTTCTTCCAGATTATGCATACAATTGCACTAACAGTGACAAAATATAGCAAATAGTTTCTAGATATAATCATTCCAGGTAATGGAACACTGGTAATGCCTAAGCTATGTTGCTAAAATGCCTTTAGATAAGATCAATTTCACTTTTATCAATTTCACTTTTATGTAAAAATCATCAAACTGAAACACAACTCTACCTCAGGTAGAACTACTTCAGGCTCACTGTCAACAAAAACATGGTTTGCAACTTCAAAGAGGTTCTGTAATTATAATTAATATTCAAATAAGATTAGTGCCATATTTCATCAATAGCTAAGATAGAAAAAATCTATAAATTTGCTATTATTCTATATTTCACAATTCTTATATTGAACTCAATGTGATCCAACATCAGGAATGAAAGTGTGACATGGAAAGAAATTACAAATTTGCAATTTTGCACTTACTCCTGTTGCTATTAAGATCATAATGAAATATGGAAGAATGTTAAATCTCTTAAAGTCAAAGCTTGAAACAGATATCTACCATTTTTCCAGCATCCTTTAATTCTGGCACAGAGGAGCTCCAAGGATGTAAATTTTCATCTTGTGAGCTAGAAATAACAGAATCTAGCTCAACAGTAGTTTTTACAAAGCCTAAAAAGATTATTATGGCTTTGTACACTTAGGAAGGAAAAAGTACTCTATAATATAACTAAAAACTTTAAATGGAACTGAATCTTGAAAATATATAGCATTGGAATGCCAACCTGAGATGTTAACGTTGAAGTACATTAAATCCCATATGGAAAATCACTATAAGTTTCTTGCAGAAGATAGTGAGATTACAAAACTAGAATATCTGACTACAAAATCTAATGAGTTTTATACCTTGGAATCTGTTTGAGTGGCAAGAAGTACTGAAGTGATGTCATATCCAAGGAACAGTCAAGCATGATGGATACATCCCTAAAGTTCAAAACCAAGCAAGGCACATTTGCCTGCCCACTTAAAACATGCTGCAAAAATTACAATGAAGAAGCATTAATTGTAAAGTACTAGTGGCATAGACTAAAATAGTAAAGCTAACACATGGAAGTGTCCATTTAAGAAGCAATAAAATGGGGGAATTATGACAAACAACATTTACTAGAAGCTTCCTGCAAAAGTAAACAAGAATTTACTACATAAACTAACTTACTACACAAATCTTCTTTGAACTTAAACACTACAAGAAATCAAGACTTTCTTGATTTTCATACTATCAGTTTTAATACCATTGGTTACATTAATCCTAATTAAACTAAATGTATTGAAATGTAGAATTTATGGGTGTTGAAGACAAACCCAAAACAAAATTAATTAATAAAGCCATTCAAAAATTGCGGAAGGAAACGAAATAGCAGCATAATACTTTCCAAATGACTGCCCTTACAAGTAATGAAATCATTTTGCAACGAATATATATGGAAAGAATTCTGCTACCTTCTATCTATCCAGCAATCTATATAATGTGCAGAGACCCATTTTGGGTAGCACACAAATAACAAAATAATGAAAGTTAAAATTAATAGAACAAAACAATAACAATTATTTAATGAGTCTACTGTGAAAGTGCGCAAATGAAGCATTATGCATCAGTACGATGACCTTAATGGGAAATTGTATGACTGATATCTAAAAACAATATATGAGACTATATCTGAGAAAATTTATGAGACAATTAATGATTTTAACTAATGAGGTTGATTGCACCTTTGCACTGATTTAGGGTGATTTTAATAGGTTTGCAAAAACAGTACAAATTCCATAATTTGATAAAGTAATGTTTTCTATGGATGGCATACAGCTATCTAAGGAATGACTGCCTCCGATGAATGACTTTCCTAACGACTAAAAGCTCTTCTTTCTTACCAGCTTCATTTTATCGGTCACAGTTTCTAGGGTAGTTTTATCTGATTAGTGCTTTCAAGCGCTTGTAGGTCTGGCAGTCATTGGACATTACGCATAGTACTAAGTACCATTCACATCTATCAGCAAAACCGCTAGGCCAGTTTGCCTCGAGCTCCATAAGAGGCCGTATTCGTTTCCTTGGAGTGTAGTCATTGAGTGCGGTAAATGGGAATAACACTGTCGTTAGCCACCAATTCTTTTTTATATTTTGCAAAAATCACATTTATTACTGAAACATGAATCTATTGTTTAACTTTTGCTTTTTCTATATCTTACCAGAAAACCTAATTGTTGCACATCACGCTCAATTGGAGGCCATGTTTGTTTCTAGCAACCACAACTACAACAAAAATTTTCATCAATGGCAGTTGAAATTGGAAGGAAAATTACTTGAAAAAGCACAGATCTTGAGATCTGACAAAAATGACGGATGAAGATAATCACGTCCAAGTATTATTAGCATTACTGAAGGAAAGTGGCCTGTATTACCAAATAAAAAAGAATGCTCAAGTAAGAATTTCCAGAATTAAAATTTTTTTTACAACCATATGTTATGCATAATATGAGTTAGGCCTATACAGATTATACAGTACATCATCAGAACTAACGCATTAGGCTTAGACTTTATCCTAGGAGGGCTAGTTTGTGAAATTTATCCTGGAAGAATCAACCTTGATGATTCATTTTTTAATTTTTAAAAGTCTTTAAAGATCTTTAAAGATTTTTAAAAATTAAAAAAAAAGAAAAGCATCAATTTTGATCCTTCACTAAGATGTGCTATTTGTGATATTTTGTAATAAACAAGATACAAAATGAAGCTAGCATAATGTAACTTGTAAACAACTCAATCTTGCAAAACATGATAACAATGCATGATAATCAATGCATGACATCCTCAATTCATTGTTCACATATTGTACTCAGAAATACAACAGAAGAACACAATAGCTAACACTTTTCATATGGGTCCTCAAATTAAAAGTTACAATGTAGGTATAAAGAATGGAAGTTAATAGTAAAACTGCATACACCTAATAAAAATCTTGCAACAGTTAAAGGCTATTACAGTCCTTCATTAGAATTCAAAATTCTTTTATCAGTTCTTTAAAAATCAATATGAAAATCTTTGTTTACCCAAATAAGTTTTTGAATTTGATAATCAATGATTCTGATTTACATTTAACAGGATGAAGTGACAAAATTGCCACAGATATGTGATATGAAGCAGGATGTGACAAGTTTCCTGAAGCATTCTGGTAATCAATTTTTGTTAGTTATTGTAGTGTGTAGCAATTACAGTTTAGAGACCATCAGTAGTGTGATGTGAATCCATTAGTATATCAACTTTCTGTTTCTAATATGCTTTGTTAATCATCATGGTTCTTGTATTCAAAACTATGAAGTTTTAGCTCTAAATGGCCTAGAATCAAGGCTTTTTGGCAAAGTACTAACACATCAAAGTCTATCTTCACATTGGGGGTACTTCTTATGTTTAAGGCTGATTTATTCTACTGAGCAGAAAATACAATTTCTTAAGAACTGTTTTTGTAGAAGCATGTAGTTTCCTATGACTGCAGACATCATATTAAGCTTTAGAAATAATGACGCATTCCACAATAATGGGCTGGAGTTCAGTACTGAGAAGTTTGAAGATATTTTTATGCACTTTTAAAACTGATAACATACATTTCATTTCATGGTGGAGATGAATTTCAATTTGGAACTTAAATTACAAGAGAAAATTCAATTTCGCAGGTGCAAGTTTTTATAGCTTTGTATTGCAGTTGGACTCTGTTAATTAATATACATATATTCACAGGGCTAGATGTTGTATTGCAAAATGAAGCATTTCAGTATCTTACTCAGTAAGTATGGTTTTTATTAGCACTTTTTAAAATATGAACTAGTCAGGATAGACATGATCTCATATGTCTAATTGTTCGACCTTGTGTCTGCATTTGTGCTCAAAATTGGCTTTGAGTCTAAGAGTTCTTGTTGTCTGCAATGCCCTTTTGACTGTACACCTGAAAAAATAAGCACTATGGACCAAAACAAGTGGAGCTACACTTTATTCATTGAAAAATTGCTCAGCAATTTATCTAAAGATGCCCCCTAACTTTTTATGGATCTGTAAATCAAGTATAAATTAATCTAATTTTGTTCAACTTTGAAGTCCATCCTCCAAACAGAAGAATTTCACTGGTACAAATACTACCAAGGATTCCTTGGGTTATATACAAAAGGCACAGGTATTTTATTCCATCAGATCTCTTAGTCTTGTAGAGAGTATTTAGTTATTATTTTTCACAAATAGTAGAAATGATGCTTGCTTTGCCTAGACTATAAAATGCTAAGTGTTTTATGAAGTGCTTAGCAATTTCACATTGTAAAAGTCTGCTTATACCAATGATATTCATGAAAGTGCTTATGTGTTTATTATTTTACATCACTCTGTGAGCTCTTACACTTTTTATCAGATGAGGTGCCTAATTGCATTTTCATTATTCTTTTTCATTATTATACTTTATTTCAGGCTTTCTACCTTTTCAATAATATTGTAAACATTTTCTGAGCCCTATCTACTATCACTTATAAGTAGTTGATTATAAAATTGTTTTATTCAAATGCCATTAAAATTGCCTTTTATTGTAATCTATTGTCAGGCTTCATGGGAGAAATGCATCACAAAAAGCATTAACAGCATGTGCACTGAATTGGTCCTTCCTTTGGCTCGCAAGGTATTCTGTGGCATCCCCAAGGGATGCTCCCTACTTCTCTACATGCGGGGTTCATGTCAATATTTGGGGTCTGAGATTTTACTTGTGCTCTGTGAATAAAAGCTTAAGAAAACTTCAATATTTGGGGCTGACAATTACAGCTTAGGAAAATTCAATATTTTTGCTCTGAGAATTGAAAATGAAGTTGCAAATGAAACTTAATTCTAAAGTTATAATAATATACATATTGAAATAACAACCTTTATCACAAATGCCATCACATACAATAGACTTTTACAAAAGTGGTGGTCCAAAATATGTAAAAATATTTAGGGTCTCAAATTTTTGAAACTCAATATTTGGGGTTTCTCAAAACTGTAACTCAATATTTGGAGGTCAAACATAAGTTGCTGACATAGACCCCCATATAGAAAAATGAGAATCATTCTTGCCATCACATCATCACATGTATTGCATGCATTTATAAATTATAACCTTAGCTAAATACCTACACCTAACTTATCAATAAAGATCTTCATTTGCTTTACTGTAGAGATCTACAAAAGATAGAGATACTTTCTCTGTGAACTTCAATGCACTTGCTATGGGACTAAATTATGATGAAGAAGGTAACTTTTATACTTTCTCAATTAATATTTTTCATAATTTTAGATTTATGGTAAATCTCCGAGTTATTTCTAATTTAAATATGTTTTTTGTTGTAGCATCAAAGAAACTGAGACCAGTTTACTCCTCAACTGATTTCTTTGAGGTATCATTTTCATTTTTAGGTATTTTCGTGACTTCCAATGCGTATTATCATAGTTGCTTTTAGTTTACCATGCTGTGAGGGAATATTTAGATAGACAAGCTGGTGTTCTGTCAAGCTTATGTTTCTGTTCCATATGCAAGAAATATTCTTCTAAATGGGTTTAGAAGTGGCTATGGTGGTGAAGGTGGTTATGGAAGTATTTGAGTATTTTATGATGTTTGGAAGCTGAATACTGTTAGTTTGATCATATAGCAGTTGGTCTCATCAGAAGTTATCAATTAGCATATTTGTCCTTGCAAAGTAACAAAGCAGCTATCCTGTTTTTTATTTTTCCTACAAATATAGAGTAGAAATTTTGGGGATTAATATTTTGGTTTCTGTAGTTGAAATCATACATACATTCCAATACCATCAACAATGACAATTTGAAGATGCATTCATGCCTGAAAGTTAGGCCCTTAGACTATAGTTGCTTAAATCATTTTATTATGTGCAAGGAGCTTATAGAGTCTGCAGGCAACTTTTCTTGATGCAAAAATTTATCTTTGCAGGCTCTCATCTCTGTTGAAAATCCAAACTACAAAAATCTAGCATCATCCGAGTGAGCATTTGCTAGCATTTTAAGTCTTTCCTTATCTTTTTCTTCTTTGTAATCATCAACTCATTAGCTGTAGGTCTTGGATCTGATTGTTTAATGTAGATCAATTTTGTCAACTAGTTTTTCAATAGCTAGAACTTGAGCCAGGGGCAAATCCTGAGCTGGACTTTGGGGGCCATCTTTTTTTTAGTAAGTAATGTCGAGGAAAGGCCGTAGAGCCTATAACAAACCCCAACAAAGGGAAAATTGAGAAAATGGAGAAGTTTAAGTAGAGAGGGAGATAAGATCAAGTTTGTTGATGTTAGATTTAAAAGATGACAAATTGTAGGATTCAGGGAAAGTAGTGGGTAGCAATGAGTTCCACAGTTGAGAAGTTCTAGGAATGAAAGATGATTTGCGAGCTAGAGTTCATGGATTAGGTAGTGTAACTTGGAAAGGGTATGAATAGGTAGAGCTTCTGGTGGTTCGAACACACCTCACTGGATCAGGAATAATATTCTTGATTTCCTGAGAACAATATCCATGAAAATAGCGGTAGAAAATGGAAAGACCTGCAACAAGACCACGATGGGAGAGATCTGATTCCTTTTATTGTATTTTTCAAGTTTCTTAACACTATTGTTTGTTATAGGTAATTTTACCATTAGGAAGGTATGGCCCCCTAAGCCCCTTGGGTCTGCCCCTGACTTGAGTGAGCTTGTACTATGGCCTGAACGTTGCAAAGTTGGTCGTTCAATGACGCTCTTTGCATTCCTGTCCGGAAAGATGGGACAGAAAATAATGAAGGGTTTTTTCTTTATTTATTTGTTTATTTTGATTTAAGTGTTGAGAAGGTATAACACATAATGCTATTAATATCAATGTTGAGAACGTTGCTGCATGATTAGGTAACATGGCATATCAAGGCTTTAGCTACTGCAATTGGTTTAAAAAGAGCGTATAAAGCTATCAAGGATATCAGGTTTTGAGACCAAGATCTAACGGTTTTCAATGCATTTTGACGTCATTTTTATCAGCAGTGGCTATGGACAATGGCGACTAATTAAACCATCGATGAAGGTTAAAGATATAGATGAAATTGTAAGTAATTTCAATACTTATATTTGCTTTTCAAATCTAATTACTAATCTAAGCAGCTGGTATCAAGTAAATTTTTTGATGGCTAAGTCAATTAAAACAAATTCTCCCTAGGGCTCGCATTGGAGATGTAAATTTGATTCATAAAAGATTTAAAAAGCTTTTACTTAGGGGACTGGTTAGCACCTTACCACTTGCAGATTTTTGGGAAATTGTTTAATTGTAGCTAATTCGCCTGTCCCCCGTAACATCTATTTTTGATTCTCATCATAACAGAGCACAAAAAGAATTTCTGAAGTTCCGTAGCAGAAATGAATGAATTTGTGTCTCTGGAACTATGTAGTTATCAGGATTTTAAAAACTTTTTTATATATTTGTGCCATTTCATAATATTGCACAGTAATATTTCGTACTTCTAAATTAAGAATATTATCTCTTGCAGAAGAGATTTTTCCTGGAACTGGATAGAAGCTATCCGCAAAGTGGAATCGATGATTTGCCAAGGTGTACTTTAGGTATAAATAATATGTTGTCATTCAAATTACTTTCTGTCTTCTGTTTCAGAACTGGCTCTGTAGGTTTCTATCAACGCTGCATGTTCTTTGTCAATTCTATTGTTTTGTGTTTAATATCAACCATAAGGCCTAAGCACAAATTTGAATTTGAGGTCATTAATATCTCAGTTTGCTGTTGTTTAGCAGGTGATCTGCACCCTGATTGTGGGACCCAAGTGGGTTGGGCAAGGATGCTCTATGTAGCGTCATTTGAATAGCCAATAGTTTACTGGTATCTTATGCGGTTGTTTACTTTCCACGTGCACATTGTCTCGAGTTCAAACCACTGTTATCATATCTCTGTAGCATTGAGGCAAAACACGTTTACCTCCGAAGTAGATTTCTTGTCCAAATTTTGTTATGGCTTTACGATAAGTAAATTCCTATTATGTTATATTGACGTCAACTGAAGAGAAATAAACGGGATGAATTTAGCAGAACCAAAGTTCAAAACAGCCTTATTTTTCGTAGTCCTTTGACTTTTATTTTCTCCATCAATATTCTATTGTCGGATTAAAAAATTAAGATTTTTTGTTCTTGATAGTAAAGCATGTTAATACCTTATCAATTTTGCTCCAGAGCTCGTACATCTGCACCTTAAATTTCTAAGTGCTTCACGTTAACTCATGAAAGTTGTCGTTTTGATTGCAGATAATTTTCAATGTGAATGGCAGAAGCTTGGAAGTAAAGGTAGTTTCAATTCGATTTACAATAGGAAGATAAAAGGGATATGAAAAAAATAAAATTGGGTATTAAATAAAGATAAAGATGATGATTTTTTTGTTAAAGATGAAAAGCTGACATGGTTTAACCACAGCGAAAATTAGATAAGGCCAACATTTAAATTGCTAAAACGTTTTGTATCGTAATTGCGGCGGGAAAATATGAAGATAGTTATCTTAACGTCATTTAGCTGAAGCGATAAAATACTTATGTGAAGCAAGTGTCCTTTTTTTGGCCATTGTCAAATATCTATCTGATATCCTCATAGTTAACTGGAAGAATTTATCTTGAGAATTGGATAGTTGTGTTTAGCAAGAATCCTTTTATTTATGTAGCTGTTGTCTTTCTATCATTGTTGCATACTCATTCTTGAAACATCCTTCAACAGTTGCAAAGACTGGCCTCAGTGCAGCAGCGAGACAGTACGCAAAACAAGGCTGCCCCACTGGCCTAAGGAAAACAATATGGATGTGTGTTCTTGGAATGAAACCAGAGAGTTTGGTAGGAGTTCAATCATTCTTTTAATACTTCCGATCCTATTCTTTCTCATGACCATAAAATCTCTCACTCCGATTCAAAGACATAGGAGCTTCAAAACCCGCGTGCTTTCGTGTAATTAGCAAAATTGAAAAGAAATTTTTCTTTTCCTTTGCAAAATGCAAAGTTGTTGGTCTGCGAGGTCGCTTTCAGTTATTTTGGGAGCAATCTTTTTCATAGGTAATTACTGTAGTACCTTCATATCTCCCACAATAGAAATCTGCCAATTTTTGGAAAAGTTTTTGAAAAACTCATTTATGATTATGTATTAATGATATATTAACCCCTCATCAGTCTGGTTTTCGTCCTGGTGACTCAACAGTTAACCAGCTGCTGGCTATAGCACATAAAATCTACTCGGCTTTTGAGGCAACACCTACTGAAGAAACCCGAACAGTATTTCTTGATCTGTCAGAGGCATTTGATAGAGCATGACATGAAGGGTTACTATATAAGCTTGAATGTTGCGGAATGTCAGGTGGCCTACTTTCCTTCATTACAAGTTTCCTCATAAATCGAGAACAGAGAGCAGTGTTGAATGGGAAAAGCTCTGAATGGAAAACAGTATCTGCTGGAGTACCCCAAAACTCTGTGTTAGGCCCCCTATTTTTCCTCTTGTATATCATTGATTTGCCTAATAATATAACTAGTGATGTGAAGCTTTTTGCAGATGACACTTTTCTTTTTTCCGTTGTCCATAATGTAAATACAACTGCTGCTGAACTGAATAGTGATCTAGAAAGAATAAGATTATGGGCATGGCAGTGGAAAATGCATTTTAATGCAGAAAAGACTGAAGAAATTATTTTTTCCACTAAGAGGAAAACACCTAATCATCCAATGTTAACGTTTGGAGGGGATGAAGTGGTAAAAAGACTGAACACAAACACCTTGGGATTGTCTTAGATGAACAACTGAGATTCCAAGGTCACATCAAGGAAGTGATTTCTAAAGCAAGAAGGGTTATTGGACTAATCCAGCATCTATCTAAATTTCTTTCAAGACTTGTGCTGGATCAGATTTACAAGCTTCATGTACGACCTCACCTCGATTACGAGGATATTGTGTATCATAAACATGATCCAGAAATGAAGCTTGATTTTACATGAAGGTTAGAACAAGTCCAATACTCAGCAGCACTTGCTGTGACAGGAGCATGGCGAGGGACAAGCAGTCGCAGGCTTTATAAGGAACTGGGATGGGAGAGTCTCTATCTGAGGAGCTCGTGTAGGCGTATGTGCCACTTTTTCAATCTTAAGAATACAGCTACACCTGCTTATCTATTTGATGAAATTCCTGTTGAGCGTAATGTTCCAAATAGCTTACGACGTCATCCTGAGTACCAGCCAGTAAAGAAAACTGAGCGCTTTGCAAGTACGTATTTTCAAAATGTTCTCTCTGAATGGAATTTACTGGATACAAAAATCAGGGACTCTAATACGCTTGAGGTCTTCAAGAGCATATTGCTAGGAGTTATCAGGCCGATTAAAAAATCAGTGGATCGTGTCTACAACATAGCACGTATTAGAAAATTAACAAAGCTGAGGGTAAATTTTAGTTCTCTTAATGAGCATAGGTTTCGACACAGCTTTGACTGCTTGAGCCCTCGTTGTGCATGTGGTGCGGACAATGAGAACAATGTGTACTCTTTCCTGCATTGCCCTCTGTATAAATCGTTGCGTTCGGATCTCTTCAGTCAACTAGCAGATGTACCAGGGTTAAACATCGCAAGAATGAATACAAGAGAGTTGTGTTAGTTGCTCTGGTACGGAGATTCGAAATTTAATTTGATTGCAAATAGAATAGTATTGTTCATCGAACGATCAAGGAGATTTGATATTAGCTCTTCTTGAGCAATACATAGCAACGTCCTCCCGTTTCTCTTGCTTCTATCTTCCCTTTTCTTGATTTCTCCCCCGTTTTTCAATTAATTATGAAAGATTACCTGGTGTTATTTTATTTGTTCCATTTCTTTTTCTTTTCATTTTTGTAAATTGTATAAACAGTTTGTAAATCCCATCTGCAGCAGAAACTAGGTGACTTCGTGTCTTTTCCTGCTGTGGGCGGGACCTGTAAGGTATCTTAGTTGTAGTTTAAATTATTTTTTTCGTGATAGATAAAAAAGAAAATCTATCTAATCAGAAAGCTGTTTAGAACCATAACCATGTCGCTATCGCTATACATAGATGCGATGTTCTTTACGAATAGACTGCACTATTGGACGTCTGATCAACTTTTAATGCTTTCCACAACTGAGTAAAATTTAGTAACTAGCTCTAATTTTGTCTTTTTAAGGATCCATTGTACTTCGAACAGTTGAAGAATTTTGTTTTTGAGTACGATTTGTTGGTGGACCGCCTCATCATGAAAGTTAGTAGAACTAGGATTTGTTTTGAAGGATGTAGAAAATGATTTTGTTGCTTGTTTTATGACCGTATGGTGTTAAACAGAGCTAATCCAAAAATATTGTTTTTAAGCAGGAAATCGGTTCTCTCTTTAGCATTGCAAATGGGATTTATGCACCTTGGCTCGGATGGAGTGAAGAAACTGTAGCTTTTCAGTTATGTAATGACCTGATTTTTGGAGCTTGTGTTTTTGAAGAAAATTTGTAGGAATAAAATGCTGAAAGTATTAACATCATTGAAAATAGATTTTTTGTTGTTGATCTTAGGAATTTCTTGCAGATCTTTAATACGTCATATTCCAATCTGTTTAAATGTAGGATGTTCGATTGACAACAACAAACGATGACTCATTTTTTGTATTTGAAGACCTCCTGTACCAGGTATCTTCCAACTCATGCATTTACCGCTTTTAGAAGCCTTTGCACTAGCCTGTGACCCAATCCTAGCCTCTACTTTCTAAAATGCTTTAGTGAGATAACTCGAGCAGCTGTTTACCTTCTGCTTTATACCATTGTTTTTCCTTCAAGCTGTGAGAAAGAACATGTAAGCACAAAAACCATAGTCTACTCAACAATGGTTTGATTTTTTGAATCATGTTCATGATCTAGAGGAATTCTTTGCTTCCTGAAAATGTTCCATTGTTTTGCCTCAGCTAGTCTTGCTTGTCGTTTGTAAAAATGAAGTTATGCTCATTGTAGCTTGCCTAATGTTGAGTTCCTATGCAAAGCGCACACACAAGGATAGTACTTTAGCAGGGTGCCTTTTACAGTGGTTTACTAGATCAGAATTGACTCATGTGTGCCTAGTTCACCGTCATAAGTTTTGTATTAGTTGTTTTATTCGATCTCAAGAACAAACTCCAGTTTTTATAATCATCGTAATGCTCGTTGTCTTTCTTTGCAGGTGTTATTGATTTTTAGTAGAGATTCATGGGTGCTAGAGCGCTGCAGTTTCGTTAACTCATCCCCACCAAAGTCTTATGTCAGAGGTATCCACACTATCGTTGGTAGTTGACTTAGTGTTCAATTTAACTATTTTGGCACAGGGTTGGGTTACGGTGTATGTATAAATATAAATATAAATATAAGTATAAATACAAATATATACATATATATATATATAATATATATATAAATTTATAGATATATATATATATAAATATATATATATATATTTATATTTATATTTATACTTAATTGTATGCATGTATGTATGTATGTATGTATGTATGTATGTTTTCGACGTAGATTTATATCGTATGTAGACACTGAGTTAATATTGGTTTCATTGCAGACAGGCTTGGTATTCCAGAGCTGCAAGTCTCTTACCCACCAAACGGTGTGTATGAATTTCAAGTTACTGCTTTTTAACTATTTGAAACCTGCCTTCTCCTTGATCGTTTTGCCACAACTCAATCAATCCTTTGGTGTTTGTAGTTTGATCAGCAAAAATATGACTCCATGCTCTCAGAGAAAATTTTTCCTGTATTTTGTCTTTTGGGGAGATTTTTTCAGGCTATGTTGAATCTGCCTTTTGCCCAGTTTATGTCTCCATTCTACAGAGTATTGCAATGCAGTTAGAACTTACTTGTATTCAAAATTTCTTTTTGTGTCTATTGGAAGTTTTGTTGATTCCATATTTAGGTATCATACCATTTCACGGATTTGCAATGTACGGTAAGAGCCTTGTATTTTCCATTGGATGCACCTAACAAATTCTTAATTTTATCTAAAGAAAACTACCTGATATTTGCTATTTGCTGTTCAATAGGCCCCATTGAAAATTACTTGTTTTTGCATTTGTACATTTCAGATGTTTAGCAGAATAGTAAGGGTATCTTGAAATAGTTTTCCCCACCTATTGATTGAGTCTTTAGTCTCGTTTTGATAATCTGAATTTTGCTTCTTTCAATAGCTGCTCCGCTTTGCTACATTTACGAAGATTCGCTGACGCTCTATTTTGTTTTCAGAGAGATCTATACCAGGTTGATATTATTACTTATGGATTACGATTGCATGGATCCGTTCTAAACTAAGATCTACACTGAATCTTATCTGAACTTGATCCCATCTAAGCTAAATCAAACCTAAGCTTAATCTGATCTAAGCTGTACCCGATCTAAGCTGGATTCGATTAAGACTGGATCCGACCTACTTTTGGTACCGATAGGTTTTTGCGTTTACACAAAAACACAAAAGAGCTGGATCTATCTAAGAGATCTTGTGTGTACGTCAGACTTAAATGTGCCAAAAGTATATTGTATCTTATTTGGGTCCGATCCACTTTTACTCGTTTAAACCTAACCATAAGCTCCTGTTACGAAGTAGTATTTAAGAAAGTAGTGTCTTGGTTAACCAACAACTCGTCTTAAGTTCAAATTTCTCCATATTTCGTATCAGTAAGCTACTCATCTTTATGGGTGAAGCTTGTGGTTGAGCAGAATTCAAGATGTGTAGCGCTCCTTTCCAGTGTTTTGACGAAATGACATAATTTTTTAATGATATTGCCCCGCTTCTTAATGGAGCCTTGTGATTTTCACTCAACTATCACGTAGATGAATTATCATGGTCGTGCAAAACCCTCATTTGATGCATTATCATTGACGTAGATGCTTGTATTGGCAAAGGACTTTGAATTCTACAACAGAATTATATTAATTACCCCTTACATTCTTGCTAAATGGTATGCTAAGTAAATTCCTCGTTATTGCAACATTTTCTCTTTTTGAAAGGAATTTACATGACAGTCCTATGATGCATGAGGGACTAGTCCATCGGTTAGTGCTCATCTGCTATGCGGAAGGTTGAAAGTTCGAGTCACACCACAAGCGCAGATCTTTCAATGAGTAAATCAGACGCACGCTGCTGATCATGCGCGTAGGCTCGTTTGCGCGTTGTTTTTTCAAATACAATTTTTATCAATTTACGGAAGATATTGATGAAAGCTGTAAATGTCTAAGGAAAGGCGTAGCTATAGGCAATTATGTCATACGTATTATTCATTCCTTGATTGCAAAATATTTTAACAATCAAACCATTCACTATGGGCTTTCCATTATGCTTGAATGTATATTCTATCAACTTCATCGCTCGCTAGCAATAAAATTGATAGATTTGCGAGTGCGACAAATCGAGCGCGTGGACGTACTAGGCTCGTGTCTGCGCGAGCGATCGCGCACGTCTCATTGAAAGACTTGCAAGCGGTGAATAGCCTCACTTACTGTTCATGCATCAGTGATTTGAAGCTAAGTGACAACAGTGGAGAGAAAACGGGGGGGGGGCGAGGAATGGAACTTGCCAGCGTTTCTTATCTGTTTATGGTCCAGCATAAGTTCCCTTTCTCACTGGCACTTTCCGCTCTCACAGGCACCTCCCTTACGTACTAAAGAATAGGGACACTGCCAATATTAATACCTTGCTCTTAGACCAGCAATCTTTGTTAAGTGCAAAAATTGTGACAAGCTGATGTTTCAATTCTTTTAACAGGTTCTTTTGCCGACTCCATGTTATATCATCAGAAAGCCAGGTATCATTCAACGTTCTGTCTTGCAAGCTAAAATTCTTAACATTTTACCTACCCTATGGTCCTATTTGTATTCCGCAATTGTGTTGCAACTTCATTTACCTATTGTTTGAAGCTGTTTAGACATTATAGCAATGACAATTTTTGTCATTTTATGTTGAAATATTAAATATTTAGCTACTCTTGAGTATTTAAGCTATTGTTCACCTGAATTAGGGGAAGTAGGAGATTTCAATTTTTACCACCATGTGTTTACCAAAGTTTCGCATTTTTTTATAAGAAAAAAATTTATTAGAAAATGAGGCTCAAATGGTCAAAATCTTAAGAAAATCTTAAGAAAATCACGGGCCTCAATTTCCAAAATTTTATGTTTTTATTGGCCAAGAATCGATATTTCGTCATTATTGCATTCAAAATGTTAAAGATGGAATTCAATTCAATTATGCAATATTAATAACGAAATGCTAAACCATTTTGGCCAGTTTATTGTAGTAAATGCTAAGAAAAATTTAAGAAAATCTCAAGCTCAATTTCGCGAAAAGTTAAGAAAATTGAGGCTCAGCCAAAATTACGGTTTTCTTATAAAAAAACGTGTAATCAGAAATAGTAATCTGTATAAAAACTTCGAATACACGTTTTTTTATAAGAAACTTGGATCTGCACTTAGAATTAAAAGTTTCTTAATTTGACGTAAAAGTTTTAGCATTCTAGTGCTAAAAGTTTCTTAATTAGTTTCTTATTTTCGGGACTGACACTCACCTTATTGCTTGAAAGTCAAACACTTCTAGGTAGATATAACAGTTCAACGTCACGAAAAATGTCCAAGCAGATCAACATAACAGTTTACAATCTTTTCCAAACAAAAATCGTACAAATTAACGAATGGAAGCCAGTCAATGTGCTCTGTTTTAGACAAATTGATATTGTACAGTTTCTTAATTTTTATTTAACAAAGTACCAGAGTTTCTTAATTTAACCGGAGTGATGGCCTAGTGGTAGAGCGTCTGCCTCACAACCAGTAGGTCGTGGATTCGAGCCCCGGCCGAGTCATACCAGACTTTAAAAATGGTACTCACTGCCTTCTCGTCTGGCACTCGACATATGAGAATTGAGTGGGAAAGTTAAACTCGCGGAGCTACCAGTGGACCAGCCCCCCCCCGCTGTAGCTTTAACTGCATTCGCAGACGCGTGGCCTAGGGCTGTAGAAACGGAGATGGGCGCCGCCCTATGCACCATTGGGCGCGGGAAAGGACTTTATCTTGACTTTGAGAGTTTCTTAATTTTTTGACCAGCCTCGTATTTCTTTCTTATAAATCAGTTCCTTATAAAAAAACGTGTATCTAGCGACTGAATATAGTTTGTAATGCACGTTTCGATTAATACAACAATCATCCGCACTCACAGAGATTAATTGTTATATTGAACTCTATATAAATTGAGCTTAGCCTGCTTTGCCGGTAACTACTAGGACTTTTGGGAAGAAATTGCTTTCTGAAGGAAGTCATGGTCTTCTCGGCAGTGCTTATCTTAACAGGAAACCCTTTCAAATGCAGAAGCAATAATTTTGACAATAATAGCTACATACTTTTCAATGTTTACAATATGAGTTTGGTAGCAGCATCCGTTTGTGATAAGATATGGATTTTAATATCATAACATGAGTCCTAAAGTAGAAATGAATTGATTGTGAAATTGAGATGATTAGAATCCTTTAAACAACAAACAATGACGATAAACAATTTTTTCAAGGGTATTCTTGCTCTGTGCTCTCTTTTCGAAAATTTGTTGCAAACTCATGAGCCTTGGTTGTTCAAACATATCTTGGATGTTGGTGGACAACCGTAAGTGTCCATTTCGTAACTTTTAACCACTTCTCGTAGCTTTTGCCAGGCAGAGCATCAGTTCCATGTAATTGAAAAACAAATTAAAAGACTGCTTGTTTTATCTTGACAAGTTGCGTCATGTATCGCATAGCTAACTCACCAGGGGAATATGCACGAAACTGGCTTGTTGAAATTAATACTCTTCACTTGTTTTTCATTATATATGGTGTATATAAATTTATATATGTATGTATGGTGTATTTGTACGTATTATATCCAGGGATGATCTCTAGGGGGCTCAAGGGGGCGGAGCCCCCCTCGCTAAAATGTTTGTTCATTTGGGGGCTCAGCCCCCCAAATTGTGGTATCAATCTTGCTTTTAAAGCGCATTGACCTTGCTTTCAATGTTTTGTATGGTATTGCTGTAATGAATTTCCTCACTACTACATGGCTATTGATATCTTTGTTGGTGTTGGCTATATTATATCACAATTAGACTATTTATCATGCCTCCATCTTCAAAAATATGGGTGTGGCTGCAAATGGGCCACACCCACTTTCTGACATTGCACCTAGAGCCCCCTTGTTAAACATTTTAGAAGTCATCCCTGATCATGTATATTTTGAAGTTAGAGTGATTTGAAGTTTACTATTAAAATTATTATTGTTTGCGCTGTTAAAACTCTGCCTTACACTTATAGATTGCGAATCGTGTTTAACTGGATCGTCTTTGCCTTCTCTGGGTACCTTGCAACTGATCAGGTATGCAATGCTTTTGTGTCCCTTCACTACATTCAATATCCATCTCTTAGATAAGATATAGTCCAGATCCTCTGGAACTTATAGAAAATGCTTCACTCTTCTGAACTAGTGATGTAACGCAGTTTAGGACGCTTTAATTTAAAAACTAAGGGGCCTCGACCAAAAGAGGCCCCAAGGGAGCAAATTCTTCTTATTATGTGCCTTTTGGCCATACTAGGCTTAAAGGCTTCCGAAGGCCATCCCAGAACCCCCTACTAGGCATTGTTGCTAACGTCACATGGCATTCATTTATCCGCAGTGCTTCTCAGAAGTTGGTCTAGATGTCGTAGTTGACAAGTAACTCCATTTCATTAATCAGAGATGTGTCGAGGGACTTTCCATTGGAGCAGGGGGGCATTTTGGCCATTTGACCAATTACTGTTACTAAAACACAAGGTCACGGAAAATACTGTGACCATTTCTCTTGCGGCGTGGCAGACTTTTGACCAACTTTCTTGCAATTTTGAAAATATTGGATCACTACATCCTTGTCATTAAATCATCTACGAAGACCGAAGTTAAGATTGCTACGTCGTGAGGTCGCTAAGGATATATTCTCATACTGATAGAATCTGGTTGGTTGTGTTTGTTTGAGACCAATGCAGCTGCTGCAGTGCAAACTGTTTGGTTGACCTTCTGAAGAGAAATCCCCAATTCTCTGATTTTCTTGCAAAGCATTGAATATGATTGGTTTTTCTTTGCAAAATGATATTTTCAATTTCTCAAGTAGATAAACTGTTTGGTTACATATGTTAAAATAACAACTTACAATTTGGTACTCTTTTAAGTAGCACATTTTTAAAAATCACCCTTTGCGTTTGGTGTAATTTTACCTGTGTAACATCATGCTCCTTAGGAGTTTCCCCATTGATTCAGTTCTTCATGCGCAATATTCAGAAATGTGTCTAGACTCCTTCGTTGGGAGGGGGGATGCTAAAATCTCTGATCACCATGACTAACTTTCTTGCATTTTTGTGGGTATTGAGTGTTTCATGCCTCCGCATTTCGTGTACAAAAAATTCCAATAGAAAGGTAGTGAAAAGGAAATGGAGAAGTATATGTCTATTATTATACCTTTCTAGCTCCTTAACTTGAAATGCAAATGAAATTGACAAAACAGTCCTAGTTTAGAACGACATTATAAGTTCTAAAGTATCTACGGAGGAGCTTTGGGGACATTTTGTCAACGAAGAGAGGCCACAGTAAGGCATGTGGAACTTAAATTTGCCCAAGAGCGCTTTTATTCTCTTTCTTATCCGATAAACTGAGAGCTTTCAGTTTTAAAATTGTAAGCAGCATCATTTTCAAGCCTTTTAAATTTGACAATCGTTACGAAAAGCACCAAATGAATCAGCTTTTTGTAGAGCTGGCTGATACGCTACCTATGTTATCAGGGGCATGGTCAGGATCATAAAAGTGGGGAAGGGGCATAAATGGAAACTTTTGGCCACGCACTCTACTTCTCTGCATAGTTGCTACTCCCCCCCCCCCC
>WIPJ01000447.1:686389-705842 GCA_018155075.1 Cassiopea andromeda
ATCATCATCATCATCATCAATCTTCATCATCATCATCACTCATCATCATCATCGTCATCATCATCAATCTTCATCATCATCAATCATCATCATCATCACCATGATCATCATCAATCATCATCATCATCATCATCATCACCATCATCATAAATTTATTTATTGTTGGTACATACTAAAATAGTTATAAAAAACTAATTAACACCGACATACCAGAACTAAAAACAAATTAACAACTTAATCTACATAGGAAAAAAATTATCAAATTAACGTAAAATAAGTATACCAATAACTAGTAACTAGTATCTACAGATGTTGCGCATGCAATTAATGTTGGACTTTGCTAGGTCTTAAACAGAGAGAAATTGCCTTCAGAAGCACTTATAATGTACCCGAAAGTCGTGTCAGGGATTATGACACTGAGAGAGAGTGATGGAATGAACTTTGCGTGGTTTTGTCCCTCCCCCCCAACAGAATCATTACCCTTGACATTTATATAGTAAAATAAGGCTTTATCCCTTCCAAAGTGCTTATACAGGGAGGTTTTGCCCCCCCCCAGAGCACGTCCTCCAGTTACGTGGATGCTGTAGAGGAGTACGTGAATCCCATAATGGCTGCTTGGACTTTGTTGGAAATCGAAATTCCAGTTTAATTCATGAAGCACAAATTAAGAAATATTAAAGATTGGACACTTCATTAACAGTCAGCAGCGTGTGAGGAAACTACGAAAGAAGAAGGACGATGATTTAATTCGCTTACAAAAGGACAATTCGCAATTATTAGCTAAAAGTATTTACGCAAATTCGAGAAATTTATTGCTTCAATATATCACCTAGTAAACAAAAAGAGGTTTTTGTTTCTCACTCATCCCTACTTAGCAATTGGGACTAGGACCTTTCTGGAGGAATTTTTCATCAATAATTGGAGGAAAAATTTAGTTCCAGCGCTGGGATATAAAGGCAAAAATAAAATGAAATTTTCCAACAGACTTACTATATTTGCCATTTGTAAAAGATTACCTGTAGTAGGCGTATACTCATTCATGACGTAGTGCTAGCATGGTTTTTTTATATTCGCCTTTTCTTTCCAACGTTCACTCTCCTTTGTACTGCCCATAAGCCGAGGAGAGGGGGCAGCCCCTCCCTCAGTTTGGCAGAAATCTGTTTCATTTGGGCAAATTTTCTGAGAAGACAGTAGGAAATTCAGACAACTTTTCCAACTGCTCTCCAGATCATTTATATTTGAAGTCCTTCTACGCCCATGGTACTGCCTCGCTATCATG
The DNA here is from genome assembly GCA_018155075.1 of Cassiopea andromeda. Taxonomy (NCBI): domain Eukaryota; kingdom Metazoa; phylum Cnidaria; class Scyphozoa; order Rhizostomeae; family Cassiopeidae; genus Cassiopea; species Cassiopea andromeda. The sequence continues at coordinate 687,669 of WIPJ01000447.1, forward strand.
TGCTGTATAGTAAACCTAGCAAACTCTTTCACTAAACACTTTTTTTGTAAGAATTCCTAATATTTCGCCAAGCCTTAATGTTCTTGAAACCTTCAGAGTTTGTGCTTCAGATTATTCCTATACTTTTAATTCCCTAAAGTTGTGAATTCGCTTGGAAATCAAAAGAACAAATTTACATCTTTGCCGACGTTTACTATACCATGAAAACAAAGCAAAAACTGAAAGTTGAATTTTTGGTCTTCATTAGAAAACTTAGTCTGAAATAAACTCAATTTTACAACAAATCTAAGTCTTGATAAGCTTGGAGTTTTGCATTATTCTCAAATTTGGACCTCAATGGCCTTGTAGATTATATTCTTACACAGAAAGTGTTTAATCCTCTATGCTGTCTAAGCCTCTTCAATTCAATTTGAGATGCTCGTCACGAGAGCATCCACAAAACCTAACAAAAATCACGTGTTAGGTAGCGTCCACACTAGTGCGTTTTTGTATGAAAACACATACAATTAGATGCGTTTTTGCACTTTAGATGCGTTTAGGTGCATTTAGATGTATCAAAATGTATGTGTTTTTGTATGAAAACGCATTAATGTGGACGCTACCTTAGTTTGCTTGCTCTGTTAATTTGCGTAGTATCCGATACTTGTTAGATTTTTGACTGCAGCATTTCTTCTCGTACTATTTCAGAAGGTACATTTAAGTTAACCTTTACACTCATGTTTTATAAGAAGAATTTTGTAAGAACACGAGCCTGAAATTTGATGGAAAATTAAGAATACATTAAGAACAAAACTGAGCTTGAAGCTTTGTCGTTAAATGTATTCCCTGTAACAAATGGACATAGTACGACCTTTTCTTGTTAACCTGAGAAGAATTGGCAGCCATGACATTTTTCCTTTGATTTTCACTAATTAGTTGCTTATAGAGAAACTAGATGCTATGTTTTTGTCTATTTATAATTGTTTATAAACTTTTTCAATAAAAGACAATAATATGCAAGAGAGTCCATTTTGGTTGTAACATTTGGCTCACAATCAATCAAACCATTCAACGTTGTATTGTATTTTATCTTTCTATGTACATCTAAGTGGCCTACATGCTATTAATTTAAGAACAAATTAAGATCAATGCAGCCTCAACATTTGGTAAAATTATGAATTTCCAGCCTGAATCTCAATTCTACAGGTTCTTATAAAAAAAGAATGTAGTTGAACAAGAAATCTGTTTGTCTCCAAGATTCACATTCCGTACATTACAATTTTTTCACGCTTTTAACCACGACCTTTACGACCACGACCATGACTCAATTGTCTTTGCCTATTCTGACAGCAAAAGATCAAATAACAACTAAGGGACAGGTCATTATATACAACGAGGGGTGGTAGCAAAGAGAGGCGGGTTATGATTAACAAATTTTTCCCATCCATGTTTCTAAAATATTCAAATGTCCAATGCGTAACCATTAAAAGGGTTGACATTTAGCTTACCAAACCCTCTGAGAAAGATTTCAGTAAACGTCATAGCTGCACAGAAGAACAATCTGACTAAAGAAGTTTTTGAGCAGTTTGAAACTCACCCTTTTGCCTTGTCTAATTTCTTGTTACCCAACCTTTGCCTACTTAAAAATTTTCTTTTCCCTACAATTTAATCTTCGGTCCTAACACCGGTTATAAATAATGGCCGGTTTTCTTCTACAACTCTATTCGATTATAAACTTGTAATGTCTGAGGAAGAATCTGTTTATATAACATGCAATTCTCAACATCTTCCTTTGAAAGCAGCAATCCCTTGGACTAAGAAGGGCACATGCTTTGTTTTCTTGGAGACTTCTCGTTGAATATGAGGATAAAAGATTTTTGTGATTTTTGTGGTTTGATCACAAAGGTATAGACATTGTACTCTATCTTTGCCAATCAGACACTCGCAACAGCTGATGTTGAATAATACACGTCTAGACATTTAGGCCCTCGTGTCGCTCGTCTTCTTGCAGACGTCAATTTTTTTTTGAACCTCCTTTGGTTTGCTTTGAAATCAATTCATTTCTACCTACATTTTTTATCACTCAGCCTAACAGTATTTGTGTCAGTTGTTATCAAAATATGTGTGCGTTTTCTATCAGATACTCTGGTTATTGAGATAATTAACTTCGTGACTTTTTACTTGTTGCTTGTGCTTGCATTAGCTACGCCTATTGCTGAATCCCGCCAATTTCGTGTCAAGCTGTTTCTTTCTGTCAGTGCACGGTGAAACATGTGCTTTAACGCATAACATTGCTCACGCAAATACCACTCTGAATTTTACACGAATGCCTCAAAGCTTTGTATTCTGGCATAGCCTATCACATTAAACAGTTCTCAGTAAACACGGTTTTTTTAACAGGAAGTATGTTAATATGAAACATGAGGCCATAATTTGGTAAAAATTAAGAAACACAGGCAGGCTGAGTCTCAAACATTAACTTGAAAGAACTGCTTTTACAAGAAAATTTTTTGTCAAACTGGAAAGTAGAGACAACACACATTAAATCCCTCGCAAAGCCTGAACACCATATTCTATGTGTCACAATTGCCTGGTCCGGGTTGTCGTTATTGTTGGATATCCTAAGAATTCAAGCAAGAATTTAAGAAGCACTTCAGACTCAATTGGACGGAGTTTAAAAAAACATCCAGACTAAAGCCAAAAAGTTTTGCTTCTTGTAAAAAGTGTGCATTAGAACTCGAAAACTAGATTAGATACATCAGAAAATAATCATTACAATAGTTTTAATTTCTGCAACGGAGTAAGCATTTTTTATTTGTAAATTCATATTGGGAAGAGTTAAACATATAAGAACTCGAAAACTAAATTACAGACATCAGTAAATGATCTTGCACAGTTTTCATTTTTATAACAGAGCAAGCATTTTTATTTTTAGACTCTTCAGTTGTGGGACAGGATTCTTGGATTCGATTCGCTGGAGTTACTTCCTGGTACGTACGTAATCTAACTGTGTCCTTTTTACTATGTTTTAGTTTTGCTAAAAAACTGTTTGAATTTTCGATCGCCTTGCTCAATTAACACATTTATTATCAGCTGCCATGCATTTAGAATCCCCTAAAGCCTCTCCAATTTTACTGACTATTTTGACTCATTTGGTCCTTTTGTTACACCTGATTTGCTTCCGACATGCCTACAAGTATTACAGTGGCTTTTTCATGCATCTGCAATGTGAAGTTTTGACTGTTTTAGACTCCTTGTTTGCTTGTTTAGATTATTTGAATTAAATCGAGTAACATATATTTACTAAAGCATAATCAAGCCCCCAAAGAGTCGAGTCTACAAATCTCCATCTCTTCATGTTTCAAGGTTCAATCAAGCCCTTGGCTTTTTATTTGGCCTTTGTCACAGAATGGATTGAGTTCCTTTTTGAATATCCAGCTTGTTTTTGTGAAATCAAACTTGTAACGCTTGAAAACCCACTTCACGCAGTTTGCGTATCTCCAGTGTTTATTGTAAAGTTCCAAATTTTCTTTGTCTTCCTTGTACAGTGGGTACCAAATTTTGTCACATTTGCCCAGCTTCTCTTTTGTATCTTTTGGACAATCTTTCATTTCGGGCACAACCTTAAGATATTTAGACATATCTAACTCTACCTCACTGCAATGCACCTTTTTGAATTCACCAATCCTGCTTTTTTATTGATTGAGAACAGGTTCATGTTCCTTCAATGACATTCGTTTCTCAAAGCATTTTTAGTTCTTTGACATGGCATTTTGTGTATATTTGGTAGCTATCTTTGTCTACATGTAGTGCTCTCATCTTTTCGGAAAGAAAGTAAGAAAGAACTCTTGTTTACATCTAGCTGTAGAATAAGTGAATTGCTTCAATGTGCAATCCCCCATCATTTTCTGGGTGAGTCTACGGAGAACGTTCTTGCTTGGTAGTTCCTGCCTTTCACCAGCCTTTATATAAGTCAGCTTGGCAGTAGTGAATACCAGCATGGACATAAAAGCAAATGTTAATATCATGTTTGAAAGCCTTGGTACCGACAGATAGCTTTGTTTCTTGAATGTTTCTTTGGCCCAGTTTCAAATAGTTCCTTCTCATCTGAATTAGTTAAGCGAATGCGTCAGCTGTGAAGAGATCTAGTGGCCACAAGCGTGTTTCGGGTTTCCTCAAAGGTGTTGTGTTGATTGGTCATTTTGGGTGCACTTTGACTCCGGAGTAAGACGTCTGCGTTGTGCATGGATTCATGCATTTACGTCATTGGCATCAATGAACTTCTTTTTTCAGAGTGAATGTGCTAGTCTTGGGTCTTGGCTAATTTCCCTTACTTCTGAATCTATGCTCAGTTAGAACAACGATATTGCATACATAATGTTCTTTTGTGATTTGTTCGTGATTTTGTTACTTTCATTTTTCCAAATCAACAAGCTAATAAGTTGGAAGGCGTTATTTTTGCATTCATAATTACTCAACATTAGGCGGACTTATTGTAGTTGTGGCTCTTTATTGTTGCCCCCTCAGTAAACAATACTAGAAGCCCCAGTGGCAATTTTCAAGAAAAACCAGGGGGTAGTGGTATTAAATTTGCCGAATATTTCTAGATAGCCAAGTAATTGCCAATTACACGTTGTTTTTAGAAGAGTGAAGAAAGATGAGGCTCAAGCAAACACGTGGCTTTATTGCAAAAGTAAATGTGTATCTAGCCTTGGGGAACTAGTTTGGGGATTTTCCTGCCATTAGCCCCTTTGCTCTCCCCCCCGTATATCTGCTACAAGAATCTACTGTGCAAAAAGTCGATGGTTTCTAAATTGCTATCATGAGGTGTCACATGACCTGAGACATGCTCTATTATTAATGAACCATTGAGTCGTATTTTCAGAGAAGTTGATATTCTTTAGTAAGACATCAACGAGGAAAACCATGATCTTGATGTTTATAATTCAGCTGCGTTTTCCAAGAAGCGTTTGAATTTTATATTCATAGAGAAAACTCCAGACATGAGGATATCATACCCTATCTTCAGTTGTTTGCATCAATTAGAAAAAAGGGTTGATTAGGCCTTATCTTAACAAGTACAGTGAAGCAATAGGGAAGCGAAAGGGGAAGAAAGATAGGAGGAAGAGAGAGGAGTAGAAAGAGATTAAAAATGACGATTAAACTAATGGTGTTTTTCAACTACTATACGCTCTTTTGTAAGAAAGCAGTACTCAGCTGCTCAAAAAGTTAAGAATGTCCAGTACTGGCGTTTTGAGACTTAGGAAAGTTTTTTAGAGTCTATGTATTCAAAATTCGACTTATCTGCATACAAAATGTCATGTATGTTATGTTTGCTACCCTCTAATAGTTTAACTTCTATTATTTTCTAAGATTTATCATCTTTTCAAGTGTACATAGAGCTTTTTCACTTTCCATTAATGTGCATGCGCAAGACATTGCAACTCAAAAACTTTTGCTAAGAATGTCTTAAGCAAGTTTTGATACTGGAATCGTTAAAAAGATAAGGCAATTTCAGTACTGGGCAAAACATTTTCTTATAAAAAGCACGTACTTCAGTTGAATGCTGCTATAAACACTTCAGCTGTTAGTAATCAATCTCTGGGTAGCTTTCCAGCTAGTTGTGAGAAACTAAATGCTTACGAGGCTAATTTGGACTTGAATTTCACATCGCCTACCATAACAATATCATATTTCGTCTTAGTTTTTCCCTAGTTACGGTTTGATTGACATTTCATCTTGCAGTTCTAGCTGTTGCAATTCTGTCATACCGACGTGATAATTTGATGGCTGCGGATACAGTCCAAGCAGTTGAGGTATATAAGTTATTTCTCTTTACCATAAAGGCACTATGTAGGTACATAATGATGGTACTTTATTGCGAGGATTACAATTTAGTGTACTAAGTCCGGATGTAATTATGATTCACCGTCCAGAAACCTGAAGTCAGTTTTTCAATATCTTTTTGAGATGCTTTTTCTTTGCAACTCATGTCCTGCTTTCTCTCGAGAGTAATTCATGCTAAGTCGTTCTATGCTTACAAAGCATTCAATGGCATCAAACTCTACTATTGGCATCAAACTCTACCAATGGCATCAAACTGTACCCTGTATAAATCCGTCAAGTTGAAATTCACTTGTAGCAATATGGATGTACTTTTTTCCTCTGTTCGATATTTTTACAAGATTTTGACCTGGCTCTCTATCTATCTTGAAATTGCGTGCATGAATTTTTAAGTCTTCTGCCTATATTGTCCTTATCTGTTACCTTGCCTCTTGTGCTGACGATTCAACATGCCTGTTGTTTCGAAATGCAGGCGCTCTTTCCTAGCTGAATGCTGCATTGAAATGGCATCCCATTAGGTATTCAGTGCAGGCTGATATGACTGCCTTTTATTCAATGCATGGTATCTCTCTTACCTAGCCATTGGCACCGTACACGTTACTGCATATTCATGCCATTGTTCTCCTATCGGTCATCAATGTCTGAAGTTCTAGCCCTATTCACTCTGATCAATCGTTGCAACATTGCATGACTTACCATCTTGTATTTTCTTACTAATTATTTCACGTGATATATAGAAACTATTATTGATTCACGAGCTTCAATATTAATAAAGAATTTAAATAGAACATTAATTTTTCATAATTTTGATTCACTATCATGATCCAATCGTTCAATATTTGTTTCTTTTTCCTCATAAATGAAGCTATTAGGTTTGCCGTTCACTCTGAACGTAACTCATTGCTGAATACACTGCACCGTAAACCTGATGACTCCCCTTTGAAGGAGGCTTCTCTGCATCACCGGTATATTCCACTGATGTGGTGTATTCCAATATAGATTATCTATTTCAGTGTGTCCCACAGTCCATTCTTTGAATATCAAGTTTCTACGTGATGTTTCTCTTTTGAGGAAGAATTATATTTTACCTCCTTTCATGGTTAACTTGAATTTTATAGCTGACCCTTAGCTGTTATATCCTAGTATTAGCCTGCACTCAACAACAAAACTAAGCTTTTTGAAGAGCTAGCCATTCAGCTAGAGGTACAGAGCATGAAAGAAAATGAGTGTTGCCAGACAGCATCACCCAACTAGAGCGGTTGTTCCTTCGTACAGAAAGCGTGACAAATTTTTTTAGATTACCCTCTGTTTGACCACAAACAAAATTCATCTGATTGCTCTAGGTTAGCTCGGTATACAATATGAAACAAACCGAAGTATTGATTAGTAAAAGCTATCCAAGTGTATATTTATAGTATTTTTGTAGCTGTGTTTTAATTTTTGTCATGCTACGTGTTATTCATGTTACTGGCCACGGAGTTGTCATGACATTCTGCACTCCGTAGTATCGTTTTTGTAGTATTGTTAACTTAAATGTATGTAGTATAGTAAGTAATGTGTAATCTTAGCAATTTTTATAGTGTTTAGAAAAAGAAGTATGACTCAACCCCTATCTAACCTCCATAGAAGAAAAAAAGCAATCATTATTCAGAGTTTTAACGGGGTTTTCTGTCATTCCTTAGGCTGTTCTTGCTGATCTTAGTACCATCAAGGCAATACCGTTAATCGTTATGTTCCTGTCTGAAAAAAGTTTAAGTTTGTGCAAGTAAATTGGATCCATCAGATTTTCCACAATTGAACATTATCTCAGTGAAGGCTACAGCTACTTACATCCCACTAGAATGTGGTTGACTGTTGCTCACTAAATTCTGTTGATTCCAAGGTAAGTTAAGATGCTATTGACATTGCTTACCTGGCTTACCGCCATAGGAGAAATCATAGTGTTATTCAGATATCACGAAGGAGAATCAACGGACTGATGATCTGGTGATCTGGGCTTACAGATCAAAGGATTTGTTCCACATGGTCTGCTGGAGCATCTAGCAAGCAAGAATTACTGTGTGCACTTGACTGTGGTGAACAAGACGCAGGGATAGCAAACTGATTGCAAATTTTTGTCTTCCGTTGTTGTGTTGATTAAGAATCAACAAAAAAATGTAGACTTTTGGAGTAAGATCACAATACACTTTTTTTTTTATAAGAAAAAAGTTTATAAGAAAATGAGGTTCAAATCGTCAAAATCTTAAGAAAATCGTAAAAAATCACGAGGCTCAATTTTGAAAATTAAGTGTTTTTATAAGCCAAAAGTCGATGTTTCGTCGTTACTGCACTCACAATGTTAAATACGAAATTCAAATTCAAATATAAAATATCGATACCGAAAGTGTAAACCATTTCAGCCAGTTTATTTCAGTAAAAGTTAAGAATAATTTAAGAAAATCTCAGGCTCAATTTTGGGAAAAGTTAAAAGAATTGAGGCTCAGGAAAAATGACGGTTTTCTTATTAAAAAAACGTGTATTTGTGGTACATTTGCTTAAGAATCTCAAAGAGTACAACTTAAGTAATGTATGAATTATATCATATCAATAACAATCTATTGAAACTAAGAAAGATCATGATAAAAAATGATATCTCTATTTTCCTTATCTTCAGTAGACATTAATCAGATAGTAGCTTCTTTTGGTTTAAGAAAGTTAAGAATTTGAACGAAAGAGTGAAAATAATTTCTTGAATACATGCTCAAAACGCTGAAATTCTTGGCTGTTTATACTCGGATTCTCGGGTTGAAAGATACGTGAGTCTTTTGTATCGTTTTGCTGTGAATCTCAATATTATAAGGAAGAATACTTATACCAATATGGATTAATTAGACCAATATCATCTTAATTTTCATGTTTAAGTACTAACTGACGGGGGTAAGAAGAATCTATCTTTGGAAGAACTAACAACTACAATGGTTGCTAACAACTACAATGGTTGACTTCTAGTTCGAAGCATGGCTCAATCACAGGAAAAGTTTAGTTTAGTTGTAAGATTTTTTTAGGTATGATAGGAGGTAGGAATTGTTTTGTGTCCAATCAATCTCGTTATTTGACTTTCCAATGTTCCAAGCTGTTGAGCGTGTGGTGAAAATCAAGAGCTTCGCTATCTTGAATTCCAGCGATGAAACTGTGGCTCCAAATTCCTTTGCCATTTTCGAACTCTTTCTACAAATGGCCAGAAGTGATAAACTAAGCATCTTTGAGAGTAAGCAAGACATTATTAACAATGTAAGGAAATGCATAGATGGATTTGTGAAGAATTTGATTTATTTTGATGAAGTAAGGTTAGCATAATATGAGTTGAATACCTGCGGTAGTTGACGTTCTTTCCATCTGCAACGGGTTTTCTGGTGCTGACCAAATCCATCTGTTCTGTTTCAATAAAATAGATGCATCAACACACCTAGTCTGTTATACAAAACTATCGAAAATATATCCTTATTTCAGTTATGTTATTAGCAAAAATTGTTGTGCTATATATCTGTGCAAATCCAAGTGCTATTTTCAACGAAGGCACTGCCATTTGATTTCGAAAAAATATGATATTCCCATAAAATATGAAAAATGCAGGAATAAAGTATTTCAATATCAAATCATCCATGTAGCTGGAGGTTTTAGGGCAACATCATGCCCACAGCTATCTCCCTGCATCAAGTGTTTGTTCAAGTCATAGATGGTGTTTTTCATGGTCATCTACTTAAAAGCTGAAAGATATCGTGTCAATGAAACAATTGTAAAGTTTATTTCAGAAGACAAGTTAACGGGAAGAACGTCATTTTAGAAATTTAAGACGATCTCTTTTGGCGTACTTTCAAATAGTAATTCTACTCACTGCATCTGGGTAATTTTGAACATTGTGAATCCTTGGGTGCGGCTTGTTTACACGGTACCTTGACAGCGGGGCAATTATTGTATTTTTCATCGGTTCTCTGGGTTGAAACTCTTCAGTATAGCTCGATTTTCCGACTTTAAATTTGCTGTAATCAGGGGGAGGTGTGTATTCTCTATAAAATAGATATAAAATGCGATATTTGCTTTCAATACTAAAAACACAACTACTTTTGAAATGAATTTGGATAAAAGTGCAATAACTGTTCAAAACACGTCAATAAATTGAATGAGAAGTAGTGTCGGTGCACTCAGAAGTTTTCCTTGCCATCATTATGAAACTTCAACAAAACTACTGATTCATTAGAACAACATTGACATTGGCTAAGTATCTATCAGCAATATTTATTATTTTGCTAGAGAGTTCCTGCAAAGAAATTTGCACATTGTCTTATATTTACATTGAAGAAAATCAGCATGGTTCATTAAAATAGCTCCACATGACCCAGATGGATTGAGATTATCTAGAAGCAGCCTTCCAGTGAGGAATGTTCAACATTGATATATTCTTCCTCAATATAGAGGACGTAGAATTTCTTTGTAATAAATGAGGAAAGTCCAAATGCATGAAAGGACATCACTAGATAATTTTGTGTTAAAAGCCTTTCCCAGTGCTTGCATCATTGACTACAGTTACAAGTCCATTCCTTAGGCCGTTGTCAACGTTCATTTTATTGACATTTCTATCGCTACTGCTGTTGACTGTAGCAATAGATGCCCATTGCAACAATTTTCTTTGATAAGAAACCCTCTGTCAGAAGCAGTAGAGTCATTTCCAAACGCAAATGGACTTTGGTACAAGATTTTGTTTGGGTTAAAAAACTAAAAAGCTATTGCAGGAGATTGCAGGTCTGTTGTGAAACTGCTAGGCTTCAAGTTAATTTTTAAACCTACAGTTTCCACGTCTTTCAATTTCTTCTCAGGAATAGTAATACCCCCTTCAACTTCCTCTAAATCATATGCAAATTCTTGCCTACGAAATGGAAACCATTTTTCAAAATGTTGCAATTCAATCAAGCTTTAACCTTTTGAAGTCTACAAACTAATGAAATCTTCCATTCTACTTCACTTCTGTTCAGATAGGTGTTTCTTCGTCAGTAGCTGTAACTTACATAAAAAAAACCTAACTGCTTTTCATTTACGTTTTGCGACTCAAAGCATCACTGAACAAGACACTCAACAATTTAATTTTCATGCTCAGAAATTCACTAAGACACACTAGTTGTAAAGATTCTCAGGCCCTTCGAGAGCCAGCTCGGGCCCTGGGGCTATAAACAGCACGTGGGCCCATGTATAGGAGTAGCAGCACAGGGGCAAGAGAGGGGCTACAACAAAAGCAAATCAATTCAAAACTCTGATAAAACATTGGTATTCCATAATGCAACCAAGTATTAGAACAAACCTGACAAGCAAGGAAGTCCTTAGAGAGCTAACGAATGAACGTCCAACAAACGGCCTTTTGAATACTATTTTGCAATAGCAAAATTTTCACGGGCCACCTTGAGGCCGGGACCCCAGAGTTTTACCCCGGCTACCCCCTTCTCGACGGTACTGAAGATTCTTCAAAAAAAATTACACCTGTAACTGTAATTAGATTGACTGCAGAATTTTATGGGTTAGATGATGCTATTATTATGAAGGGTGCAAGGTGAAATGATTCAGGTACCAAAAGCTTAATCTATGTTCCTTAGCAACAGACAAGGTCAAAATGGCAGCTGTTGGAGTAAACTGCATGCAAATAGAAACGTTCATACCTTTTACATATGATAGCAGGCCATGGGACGTACTGGAAATCATGATCGTATTTCGTTTGGTAAATCGACGGAAACGTTGGGTAACGGGGATAGGATGATTTGTAAAGCGAATCCAATGGTGTCATGCTGGAGTGTGAAATCCTATCACCACGAATGAAACCGTTTTCCCTCGATCTTGACTTGCCTGCAGGTTGAAAAAATATAGACTTTCAGTGAATTCAGTTCATCGCTTCATTGGAAGAAGCAAGTACTTGTAGAAGGCGATGTTCACGTAGATGTGGTATTATCACTTCAGCAAAGGGGATTAGAAGCTACACCCAAAGGTGAATTTGTTAAAACACGCTCCCTTAGCTTGTCTTGAGACTCCGTAATAGGCGTCGAATCAGCGGTAAAACTGCGTTCTTAAACGTCTAATTTTCACTTGTATGGTCAGTCGACCTTAGCTTATGTCGTGTAATACGATATGAATGGATTTGCATTAAATTCAGAAGACCTTCACTTACCATTATTTCCAGTAGAACTCCTTGTCATGACTGCCCGTGAAGACTCTGTCTTTGCTGTTGACAAGCGATTTACTACCTCACTATGCTCCTTCATGGTTGCAAAGGATGTATTTGAGTTTAGTCACAGGAGCCTGTACTTAAAATGTCTGGCCTTTATTTTGTCGCTATGTACAACACAAGGACTGCATTGCACTAAACGGATTTAATAGCACAAAGAGTAAAACTAGTTGACCAAACAGACAAAGATATTTGACAATAGGCTTTATTCTTCCGGTATTGTTAATAATGAAACACAAAAGGAGTTACGAAGATAAAAGGATGGAATTGTGTGAAACGGCGTTGCCATGGAAAGTTACAAAAGATCAACAACTAACAGATGTGTACAAATTCCACGCGACGAACACTCCAATGGACTAAAGTGCCAGCAAGAAATTTAAGAAGCAACAACAGATTTTATGATCTTGGTGGTTAAATAGATAAAAGCTTTGTAGAGGATGCCAAGCAGAGCAGGAAGTCATACATTTGAGCAACCAACCAGGGGATATAAACCTCCTTGGGGACTGCAAACGCCAAAACAAGAAGGTATGGCTCTTGACATGCAATTCCTTATCTTTATTTCGGCAGCTGCATTTTGTCCTTAAGAATAGCTGAATTCATAGGCACGTTGAAGATGTAATGAATGATTTCACTGCACTAATGTAAATATCTGTGGATATTTTCGAATCCTTCCTAACTCCTTTTGCTAGATACCTTTGTCTAGAAATTTGAGATTTACGAAACGTTGTTGACAAAGAATGGCCAAAGGTTGCTTTAGGAAGAAATCATAGACCTATTTACCAGTAGCTCATACCTTTACATCATGATTTCTTAATATTTTCACCACCTTCTTATGCCTTCGTCCACTCACCTAGCGACCGACGTAACTTATCGTGATTTCAAAATATTCCTGGCAATTTGAAAGGACAGAGCTGATTTTGGCCCTACCTATTGTCTAATTCTCAGCTCCGAACTCTCAAATATGTTTTTTAAAATGTGTTTCTATGCATTGCTCTTCTTTTTCGTCTCACATAGAAGCATCAGCTTGCATTTTTTTAGCACAGGTAGTTCTTGCTGTTATTCCTTACTCGAAAACGAGGCTGGTTGCTATGGTTTTTACCAAGCCGAGGATACCTCAAGCTCGATAATCACCCAAATGCGTCATGATTTGAAGCTACAGATACTTCACAGATAAATGCGGATAATTCTGCTATTGAGTTAAAACTACGGTTTCTGAGATACTAGCTATCCAAGTGCCTCAATTTCTATTTGACGTAGGTAGGAAATTTAAAGAAATTCTCAAACTCTACTGTTTTTGTAAATTTTATTTTGTTGGTACTGTCCCTTTCAGACAGGAGAGACGCAGCATTTATGTCGACATATAATAGAATGTTCCAAGGATGGAAAGGGTCCCCAGCCAAGCCTGTTAGGTAAGATTATTATAATTACTATTTTCATAGAAAGCTTTGGAATATTGAATTTTCATAATTGTCCATTTTAGTATGAGAAAGTAATTTTCATATTTGAAAAAGGCTAAATTGGGTTGCAAATTTGAGGGAGTAAATTTTTTTGTTTAGTAAGTAATGCCGAGGAAAGGACGTAGGTCCTATAACAAATCCCCGACAAAGGAAAAAAATGAGAAAATGAGGGGAAGTTTGAGTAGAAAGGGAGACAAGATCAAGTTTGTTGATTTTAGATGTAAAAGTTGACAAATTGTAGGATTCAAGGAAAGTAGTGGGTGGCAATGAGCTCCACAGTTGAGACGTTCTAGGAATGAAAGATGAGAGATGAAAGATAACTTGGAAAGGGTGTAAATAGGTAGAGCTTCTGGTAGTTCGAACACGCCTCACTGGATCAGGAATAATATTCTTAAATACCAGGTACAGCCAACACATAAGTATTGTAGATTTTAAAAATAACTAAAACAAATTATCGTAGAATAGTTGCTTTCTATAACTACTTATTTTTACATTGTTTAATGGCTATAGGAAATTCTCCAGTAGCCATGGCTTTTTGAACAAAAAGACGTTTTATACTTTTTATCTCTAAAGGTAGTGAATTTTGGCTGGCCTACTTTGGCACTGACCCCACATGTGAACTCTTAGAATATGCTTTATGTTCTTCTCAGCATTAACAAACTTCCTGAGTCTATAAGTTTTCTCAATTATTTTGGATTCTAAATATGTAGAGTACTAATGAATAGCGAGACTATTCTACTTCAGCCCTAAAAATCTCTTCATGTCTACTTCTTCAAATTGCAGTGCTAATAGTACTTAGCCTAATTGAATATCTTTGCTATATATACAGGCAGAGAACAGCACCACATTTAAGTGAAGGCCTGTGGAATGAGAGATCCAGCTACAAAGAAACATTTCGTACACCAAACACATACAGTCGTTACAACGTCATTCCAGCTTCTGTAAATCGTCATGATAGACCTCATCCCTCGCAGCTTGTATGGCCACTAGAGCCCAACAAGGTAACATTCTTTCTCTTCTTGTATCAAAATTTCAAAGACTGATGCATGCACAAAGAATTCTTCATGTATTACTTTCAATAGCCTCATTTACCCTAGTTACTATGGCCTAGTAAACACAAGTGAAAATTGGTTCTTACTCTTTAGACCAGAGACGCCGGAGATGTGGGGTAGAGGGGAGCAAGCGCCCTTCCTGCTTCTCATTTGGAGGAGCAGGGGGAGGAAAAGTCCCCCTTTTGAAAAACAGTAATATGCTTTCCAAACGTTGATATGAAACAACAGAGATCAAATAGGCTAAAAATAAGTAATATTTGATTGGAAAAGACAATTATCTATATTATCATGAGATATATAAACCCCTGAAATTCCCAAAAAGGTGCCTTAGAAGCTCTACATTTGTTGACTAGATTGGTTCACCCATGGTAGTCGGTACCCTCTTGCTCCTGTAGGCCCCCCTTGTACCTCTATCGTTCCTGCCTCCCTGTCAATGCCGCTCAGTTTGCTACTTCATTTCAGGGGTAGCACAAGGAACTGTCAGGCTGGGGGCCGAGTACTCTGAGAGGGGGCTAGAAGATGATTAGAAAAGTATTAGAACTATCGCTAAAACTCAAAGGAAAGAGTTCATTGGATTCCTACGAGAGGCTAGTATGTTGCTACGAAGGAGCTATAATCCCCGGGTCTTTTCCTAGCTCACCTTTGCTTAATCTAACAAACACCTCAAACTAATTGCTCGACAATGCATAAATGACGGACAATGAATTGCATTAGGACACCAAGAAGAAGGAAGGGATGCAAAACTAAAATCAGTCATGCTCACGCATGTGTGCGACTTGTCGAAATGTAGAGTTCCAAAACTCTCTTGTTACAAAAATAAGCTCATTAATGAATTTTGCAATTCTCAAAGCACTCGAATTAGCTTTTAATTATTTTTATTGCAATAATTCCTTATAAAATCGATGCAAAAGATGACTCAGTAGATAAAAGATGTATTGGCAACACATAGTCATCTTAAAGAATTGATATAAATGGCTTTAAAAAGATTTATATATAATCATCAAATTAATTTTGCAGCAATACATGATTTGGAAACCTCAAGCAGATTTAGAGCCGCCACGCCAGATAGCCAGTGCACCGATGTCATTGCTACAGTTTAATAAACAACGCTGGATGAATACTACGTACAGTGATTTCTTCAAAGGCAAACAACATTTTGGTAGGTTCAATCGAATATTGTCCTAGTACTTAACCAAAGCTTGTGGGTATCCAAATTCCTCTCTCATCATTTGTAGATGTACCAACTGTAAACCTACTTGAAGATCTGGTTCAGGCATGATAACTGTAGACTCCACATAGTTCCTTCCTTCATCTTTTTTATCTTACTTATGTTTTTACTTTACTGGACACACGTATATAATGGCTTTAAGTAGTTGAAATGTTTATCCAGTTTAAACATCCGTTCATTATTATTATTTTTATATATCAATAACCTTCTATTTTACATCGCTTCTTTACGAAACCAAACTCAGGGGCTTTCAAAAGGGTCGTAACAGCTCTTTTTAGCCCCCACTCCCGGGGGAGAACATATTTAATGTTTGGTGCTATAAATTGTGAGGTCATTAGAGAACAGGATGATTTAGAGGATCTCAGATCATCAAATTGTCGTGTTAATTGTTTTATCGTTTATGTTCCAAGCAGGGACGCTGGAACAACAGTAGGGCAGGGGAAGCAGAAGTTTGGAGAAGGGCACTTGCACTGATTATGACGTCATAATGATGTCAGAATTTAAGCTAAATGGTAACTTTTTGCAAGCATATGCTCCCAATCATTGTTGCATGTCGTGGCAATTCACGAATTCCTGAGGATAGAAGGAGGTAGAGCATGAGAGACGAGCGAATATAAGAAAAAAATGTGAAAAAATTGTAACATTACACAGAAAGGAAGGGCACTTTCGCCCGCCTGCCCCTGCTCTTCGAGGGCAGAGTGAGTGCTGCCCCTATTCGCCCCCTTGCTCCGGCATCCTTGGTAACAAGTCTTAAATGCCTTGCTGGAAAGAGAATGGAATAAACAACAGGGAAGCTAGATGGATCTTTTTTGATAATTCGGCACATGTTACTTCTGTACAAAAATTGTGATAAATTTTTTTCTAATTAAAAAGATCTACAGAGAGACATGCTTCGACCTACAATGACAGAAGAGAAACAGCGGCCAAGCACAGAAGTATTGGATAGAGCTACATTATCGAGGCCTGTGTCTATAGGTAAAGCTTTCAGTCATTGGCATATATTACAAAAATCAATTAGCCTTTCTGATTTTTATGCTGTATCTTGTTCCACTGAGCGTGAATTTTAAAAATAGATGATGGCCGAAACTAAATAAATATAACTAAACCTAATTATAGTGATTGCGGAGTCTTACTGCTAACTTATTAACCAAATTTCAAATGTTGATCGCTGGATAGATCATCAAGTATATCAGCAATTGTTGAACCGAATCTTGTGTAGGCATGATTTCCAGTGTAACGTAACTGCCAACAACTATTATATGCTTGTTTGCCTGCGAGAGTTACCCAGAAGTGTACTGCTTTTGACTGCCTGAGGCACCTAGAAAAGTAGAGCTTGTTTCAACTTTTTCACCGCAACGCCGACAGTTGCATGCGAATTGCAGGGAATTGCAAGCAGTATGCATCCACACTTGTGCGATAGTCCCTGGCAGTTACAGCATATTGGAAGCCATTATTTAGGAAAATTTTTAACCTGACTGAAAAGTATTCTGATCACAGCCAATACTTTATAGTGACTTTTCTGACTTTTTGAATAACTCCTTCAACTATTTGAACTATAGGTGATAAAGTTGACAAGACCGTGTATCAACATCAGTTCCAAGGTGAATTTGCAAGACCATCGACAATAGATAAGCCCCCAGATCGTTCATGGGCGAATATACGATACTGAAGACCAAAGCGAAAGAAAATGAACTCATTAATGTTTTGCTCATAGCTCCTTCTCAAGCTAGCTCGCATTCGTCTTTACATTGTTTTGCAAAGCAATATATTTGAGATTGAACTCCTTAACCATTAATGACTAGGCTATATGAATTATTTCTTCTTGAAATACATTTTTTAGGGTTTTAAAGTTTTTAGCACAATATCAGTTGGTCTTCTTTACCAAGGTTATTTCAAATTTTCAAATCCTAGATTGAGTTCAAATTGTGAGGCATCTTTTATTAACTCATCCTGAAGTATGCAATGCCACTTTACAGTCATAGTTGTATGAATTTGCTATTTTGATGTCAATAATATTTCAAAGCTGTTTTCTTTTGTTTTGTGCTAGATCTAAATTTATGGTTCTGTTTTACATTCAATGACATGTATTGTCTTGGTAGTAATGATAGAAATAGTTGTAGCAGCTTCAATATTTTACCAATAAAGTCCTTATGGATAGAGCGGTTGCAGCTAGTACTCCAGAGAGGCAGCTCTAGATCTATTAGAGAGAGTGCAAATGCGTCTGACCGTGCAAGTGTGTGCTTGTGTGAAGAGGCAAATGAAAGACTACTGTTTCTCTTATACGTAACGTTTCTCTATAAATATATATATATATATATATATATATATATATATATATATATATATATATATATATATATATATATATAT
>WIPJ01000447.1:712825-750874 GCA_018155075.1 Cassiopea andromeda
AAAATACAATTGGTATAAAACTTAACGTATACACCTTAGGGCCACGATTTCGAAGCAGGGGAGGCGCTAGGAATTTTCCGACGGGGCACTGGCTATTCCGACGAGGGGGCTAAAATACTGGTTTCAGGGTATTATGAATGCCAAAAGTCTCCGACAAAATAGTTTTTCACCTTCTGACGAGGGGCTAGCATACTCCTATGGGGGCTATATTCCCCTAGCCCTCCCCTGAAGCCACCCCTGTTTCCTAGCTGAGAAAATCCCAGCTAGGAGCAAACATTACTTTCTAGGGAGAATGGGTAAATGCATACAATTTTACTTTACAAGAATTCTTACATCATCCTAGGCTTTTCCATATTTTCATTACCAGTTTTTACAGGATTTTTATGATGCTCTTTTTAAGGAATTCCTATTAATTTTTCCACTATGCTAAGTAAACTGTTATAAACACTATTTAGAGGAACCTGTTGTTATGACAAATGAAGGATCAACTTTGTGCACAGTACCAGCACCTACATCATTAAGCAAGAGCAGCAGTATACCTGGTGTAGCAATTATTTTTCAATAAACGAGAAAATCAAGCGAACAACAGAGCCTAGAAACCAACAACATAATTAATATCATTAGTTAAATTAAAACTGCTTGATAGTGAAATTTAATCAATTCTATTATCTCTTCTAAGCTAGTTTATTCCTTTCGATTTTTGCATACTGCAAGCATCAGGTATACCTTGTCCAACATCACTCGACTGTTTGTGGCAACAACAAGACGCATACAGACAACCGAGACTCTATCGCTGATACCACACTGCGAGAACTGTCAGTGACTGCATTATTTAAAGCCATCGGCTTCATTATCCGCAGCTGATTACCTTGGTTACTACTTCTTCTGCTTAAATAAGAAGAAACAGCCGGGAATTTTTCCATAATCAGCCTCTTGAGAGCAAACTTTATTCTCACATCCCTCAATGTATACACTACAGGGTTGCTTATTGACGTTGTATGATACAGCAGAATGAAGTAAAAATACATGCTCGCACAAACGTTTCTCTGCGTTTCACCACAAAAAAAATTAGGCCTACGTGTTTGCATCATGGCTGGCCACTTCAACGCATAAACAGTTCCTATGACGCTAAAAGGCAAAATTGACATCATATATACTGCAGATATGATGATTATAGTCTTAAAAGCTTTCTTGGAGGGCGGTGCTGGCTGGTCACTGCTACGAACAACGCGTCTTGCTATAAAGATGATTTTCATATTGATAAAACCAATAGCCATGGCCTCGATTACGATACAGGAAACTATAATAGAAAAATATACTTTCATATCAATCCCTGGTATCCATGTTGGTAATGAGGTAGCAAAGGCGCATGCCCAAATGAAAACACATATAGTAATTGTACGCCTCTTATTGATTAAGCGGTGGTATCTCAGTGGTCTATTTATGTGTATGTATCTGACTAAGACTATGAATCCAATACTCATAACAGAGGCAGCACATGTGGTACCATTCAAAACGGCAGCAACTTTCTGCAGTAGCAAAAGTGTTTCACTATCGTTGTTGAGCATGTCAAAAATGTAGACAATTATCAACATTGGCTGGCTTATATATGACGTAAGAAGATCGGCCATCGTGAGTGACAAAACTAGTCGATCTGTAATGTTGGCTCTATACATTAAGACGTAGAGGATCAATGTATTGCAGATACACGAGATGATACATAATGGAATATTTAGGCTAAGTAATACTTGTTTTCCAATTACGCATGTAACGATTGGGTGTGGTGCCCATATACGATACGTTTCATTCATTGTCTTGGAGTGACAAAATTTGCACTGGGCAGAATTGACGTCACTGCTGGAACTGGAGAATGTAGAACGGTGCTTGTAGTCTATACAAGAAAATATTCACTTCTTTTGCTTGCAGTAAGGATGCAATGTGGATAGTTTCTTCTAAGAACCCTTCCTAACTTTCAAAGAAGTGTTAAATGCACCGATTGAATGGTGTTTACTTTTCACCTATGAAGAAGAACAGAGTAATTGCCAAATGGTATTTTCACAAGATTCCTTTTTCCTATAGTCAACACAAGAGTCACCCCTCGTGCAGTAATAATACCCCACACTCCCTTTCCTTTTTCCATCAAAAACCATATCACATTTTCTTCAAATGTGTTAAACTTCAAAGAAACACACAGTGTACCACATGATGCTCACAATTCTTCGCAATGAATCGCTTGATTTTCAGGTAGTTTCTAAAAAGGCGAACATCCCAAGAACGGGCTAAACACCCCCAGGAATACTCCATAAACGTGCTATGAACACACCAACAACAAAATGCTAAAATGGCTGTTTCCCGCACCAAAAGCAATTTTGGATGATTGATAGAAGTAATTTTGTACTACTTAGTTGATGTTGATGAGATTCATGCAGTGTTCAGTCTTCAATTTTGAAGTGGCTAACATCTAACACGTACAGAGTTAAAATGAAAACTAATTAATGCTAACTATTTACATAATTAAGCAAATTTATGTTTTGATAATTTATGTTTTGTTTAATTATGTAAATAGTTGGCATTAATTAGTTTTCAATTTAACTATGTACATGTTAGATGTTAGCCACTTTAAATAAAGTATTTATTTATTATATTATTGTGAAATGCCAAATTGAAGACTCAACACTGCATGAAACTCATCAACATCAACTAAGCAGTACAAAATTACTTCGATCAATCATCTAAAATTACTTTGGTGCGGGAAACATCCATTTTAGCATTTTGTTGTTGGTGTTGTAGCGCGGATGTGTTGTTTTACGCGGTAACAGTAATAACGGGGGTTAACACGTTTGCAGCAAGTCGAATTAAACTACGAAAATTTATCACCTTCCATATTCAATAAAATTAAGAAGCAAATACTTTCCTGGAGATGTTTCATCTACCAGCGGCATTTTCTTTATATCTTTGGGGCACATGACCAGGAAGTGTATCGTAGGCCTTTACCCCCATTCTGTGCCGTGGGCCTAAAGCAGATTTTTACAATGGCAAATGTATGCTGTTGGGATCATTCGGAAAAAACGTTGCCTTTCCTCATGTTTCCATTACGACAACAGAGAGGTCTTCTCCCATATCCACAGGCATACCTATCCTTCGTTGCTGCTATATCACTGCATACTACAGATGTATCAATCCCTGATAGTACTTTTAGCGCGTATTGCAGCCTATCGGTGTTACATTACCAACATCAAAATACTAAAATGGTCCTCAACCGTACCAAAACTAGTCTTGGACGATTTCTCAAAGTAAGTTAGGACTAATTAGTCGTTATTGATGAGGTTTATGCAGTGCTCAGCCTGTTCTTGGGGTGTTCGCCTTTTTAGAAACGACGTTGATTTTCAAGTCGATTGAAAGTTGAGAGACTAAGTGAATTTGTCCATTTGGAATCACTAATGCGGTACTGTGGAGAATTGCTCCTTCACAGCTTCTGCAGCTGAAATATAGCCTTCTTACAGTCCAGTGCTTTAAAAACTGGTTAATCGTCGTCAGCAAGAGAGGTCTTCCTAAAATTGTATTGGCTAAGTGTAGAAATAAAAGCACAGGAAAGTTGCGAGTACATTGATTCGCCTGATGAAGTGGTGGTGCCACGGTTGAACTGGGAGGACTTATTCCCCTTCCACTTCCCGCCAAGATTAACGTTCTAATTCGTCCAAATTCGTTGAGTAAATTTTAGGGTTGTGGTGAGAGGCCTCTGGCAAGATTTTGAAATCGGTGTAGCAACCAAATCGCGCTGTCATTTTAGGGCGTGGCATCCAAAATCTCCCCAATCTGCGATGGCTGATCCTGGCCACGTGATCCTTTTACTCATTCATTACTTAGAATAACAACTCGCTCGCGTCATACTTACCATTAGCAAAGCAGGTGCATCCTTACCCCAAAATGGGATTCGTGGTCCAAAACATGTTGGTATTGCCTTCCCCCACCAACTTGCATTTTGTGCCACTTAGCCTCATCAAAAGGAAAATTACATTCTTTGGACATATAGGAAGGGCATCAGCCGGCCAGGAATTCAAAACCATAAAAGAGGGAAATGACAAAAAGATAGGAAAAAGAAAAAGACGAACATGGTGGATAGATGATATAAAACAAGTGACTGGAAAGTAGAAAATTGAAGAAAACATCAAGCTTGCAGAGAAAAGGAACAACTGGAAGATGCTGGTCAGATCAAATTTTTGAGGAAATTAAGTCCATACGAGAAACCAACGATCGTCATCGGTCATGATCAAGAAGAAGAAGAAGAAGCATCATCGTCCTATGTTTATTTGTAGGACGGTATGAGATGAAAATAGGGCTTGGTGGACAAGGTTGGAGTTAAGGTCAATACCGCATATCCTCAGATAACCCCCTGGGGGTGATTTATTTTCAGATTTTTGCATAGGGAGTTATTCGAGGGGAAGGCTTATTTGAGGGAGACTCAAAACTTTTCCTGGTAGTCGGTCATATTCCAATTGAAATCTTTCTGCCAATAAGCTGTTTCTCCGATGCTACATCGACAAGCAGTAAGATATTTTTGACAGGCATGCGATTTTTCGTTAATTTATGACTAATTATTCTTTCGCAGCTGTATGAAGCACTTAGATTCGAACCCAGGACCACGTTGGACTGAGTAGGGTGCATTACTGCTAGGCCACGGCTGCTCTAGCTGTATGACGCACTAGGAGTCACAAATAGGTCCAGTCGCATGCTTGATTGGGGGCATATTAATAATTTGTAGCTCTAGGGAAGGAGCTTATTGGAAGGGGACTCTTCTGAGGGGTTGCAAATCGAGCATTTGCGGTATATCGAAGCTGTTTATTGCTGGCATGCCTTAAATATATTGGGGCATATTTTCTTCAAAGTTATTCATTCAGAGGTATTTCTTCAATACTCTTAATTGGACAGTTCAAAGTAAAAGATTTTCCAAATTTAAAGATCTCAAAACATCAAAACTCAAAAACCATCTTGCTAAGAATAGTAAGTAAGGCTTGGAACTAAATGTATGAAGCAACTAAAAAGTGTTTATATTAGGTCAGAAAAAAACAGTCTTATAAGAGCCTGTATCTATGATGTTACCAAGCCATAAACTCACGAAATTATGTTGCCTGGGTTGGTTGTTTCTGATTGGATGTAATTTGCAGAACTTATGATCTCCATCGTCATGGAAATTTTCATGTCATTTAGGCCGTTTCCTGTGTAACCATATGCTCATCACATAATTAAAATGTTGTCATATCAGAATTAATAGGAATATAATGTTTTATTTCCTAGTCATTTCGCATGCGACAATGAGTTCTTGATGTCTTGGATGCCTTGTATGGGCGAAAGAGGAGCTTAAAGTTAGTAATTCTTTCAGGATGGTGGCCGATACCTCCTAGCGCTACCCCCCCCCCCACTCCTCTGGTGTTGCTATATCTTTGGGTATCTTTCAACATTAAGTTACGTCAAGACTAAAAAAGGTAGCCAAGAACTAGTAGAACTTTGAAAAGTTCAAGAAGTTTTAGATCTTATCATAATATTTGAGCTAGAGGAAAGATTTCTGGAGATTGATTAGAATGATATATTAGTTAATTACTTCTACTGTCGACATATTGATTGATTTCTTTTGCTGATAACATAGCATTGTTGATCTAAACCGATGCACAATGAAAGCAGAAAGTAGCCATTGCTAGCATTTGCTGTGAGGAAGATACTCTATAATTATGCTGAACAGAGTTGCGTTCTACAAGGAATTCTGTAGAGTCCAGGGTCACCGAGAGGGGGGCAGGGGGCAAATTGCCTCAGGGCCACAAGCTCCAAGGAGCCTCATAACACCCAATGCTTCAGGGTCAGGGGGGCCTCATAAAGTAAACCAACACTAATTTTCCAGGGCTAATTTCTAGACACTGAAAATTTTCTGTTCGCTTCGCTCGCAGGGGACCTCATTTTGCTCCTTTGCCCCTGGTCCTCAGAATTCTCTTGGTGGCCCTGTTAAGGTCTATGGTTCACATACTAAAAGAGTATCTAAATATTCTACCTGCTATCTAAGCAAAGTAAATTACTGTTAAATACACAATCAGCTAAAAAGCTAAAGCAGGTATATCGATGCAAAGTGCTTCGGAGCTTTCAAGTCAAACATTTCCCAGTTCTTCAGGTACCTCTACCACACTGAAAAGTTTGCTATTTCTTCGAAAAATTCTTCTCTTAAGAACTATTGGGCGGGGGGCAACAGTTTCAAGCTTGGGCGCTCTATACGAAGTAAAATTGTTAATGCATTGTCAACCTCAACAATGAACTTGCAATGAGAAGTAAAGGAGTGTTTTACTACTTTGAATACTTTAACATTTGCAGTTAATAATGGCACACTAGCAAACATAGTTTTTCGTTTTTCTCAAAATGTAAGAACTGATACTTAAGAAAGACATACTATATAAAGAATCCTTTCTCATAGTTATGATCATTAGATGATCGTTATTAAATGACTACTCACTATTTCATAAAAGACATACGAGCTTACTGATGCCACGGCTTTTGTCAATATGAGCAAAGGCAAACCATTTCTGTTCTGATGAAGTTACAGCGTGTTGCAGATTTCAATACAGACTAGTGTCATTGCTTTGCCTACTTGTTGTGACAACAAATCTCCTCCTTTCCAAACTACTTACAGGTTAGTGCTTGCAGCCTTTCCTGTTTTTGTTACTAGATAGACCTAGTATTATAACTAAAATTTTGAAACTTACTTCTTTGATTTGTGACTGTTAACTGTCGTCCTCTGCACCTGCTAAAATGGTCTGCATGCGACAGTCAGCTGCCTCTTAAGAGCACGGATGCTATCAATGTCATGTTTTAATTAGTTGCAATCGTCGACGTGTAGCTTCATAAATAATTCAGAAGAGAATATTTCGATATTTACGTGGCTTGATTCTAAATGAGCAACAATTTCAACCAAGTGGACTAAAATCTATTGCATTGATTCCACTTTGATATTAAGTTTACTGACACAACGAAGGACTTACGCAGCTATCAATTTTTAGGTATGAAATCCATTACACATTTGCAACATCTCAAATCCATTTTGAGCCAAACCGTGCTTTTCGTAAATGCGAATGTGTTAATGTTGCCACCTCAAACTTGTGCTTTGATTTTAAATGCCCTACAGGAGAAGGTCCAATACATGCTATTTCTCTGTTGAATTGTAGTGAAGAAGTGAAAGAAGCTTCGTTGTAGAGAATGGGAATTGTAGCTGCTGATTGGTAGATGGCGAATGCCCATGTGGTTTGCACTACGTCTTCGGTCTAGTCTGCAAATGTTGCTTCGGAAGGTTGCGTCAAAGTTCCTTTTTAACATAGTAGCCAAAAAGTAAATGCTGCCGAAAAGTTTTAGCTACCTGGACTCCAATTGCAAAGCTAACCAAAACACTGATTGAATTTATGATAAAAGCTAGTTAGAATTTCCAGTTTCAGATGCTTAGTCCTCAAAGTTCCAACCTTTATTGTTAATTTATGGAGGACCCGGCAAACAAATCTACTTTTTTAAAAAGCAGACTGACTAGGTTCTTAAAAAAGAGGCACTTATGATATTTTCAGGGGTGAGGTTCTTATCGCTAAGGCACTGACAACTATAAGGAATAGAACAATGACAAACGGATTTGTGGGTAGCCAAACTGAATTTCCATTTGTTGAGGATCAATCATAATGCAAAATAATGAAAGTAAAATAATTTGCCTATGCCCTGAAATTGAGAATTTAAAAATATTATGTTTTTCCAATATTCTGTGCCTTCTCAAAAGAACATGGGAAGAGATCAGTCTGTGCTTATCTTAGGGTTTATCTTTCCTAAAAATCAATCTGTAGGTTCGCGTTTTTCTATGTTCTTGTATGCGGGGTTTCACTGTATTGTATTTGCTGAAGAGATATAAATAAGGCGAATCAACATATTGTGAAAAACAAGTACATGAGAAATTGGACTCAAAGTTATGTAAAAGACATCTTAACAAAGTTGATTTTTAGGCCATTTTATTCTCAAGAAAAGGAACTGATTGGAAGGATAGAGTTGCATCCTGCAATCACGTATCTTGATATGTTGATACAATTCCTTATTAGTGCTAAGTCCACTTACATGTGACAATAATCTTGCTTTCACTTCTGGCTATATTTATCTTCCTTCCTGTTCTTCTCCAAATGGATATTAGCAAGATGCCCTTCGCTTGGAAGGAAGGCATGAAATCGAGAAAGAAGCAAACCAGACTTTCAATATGCCTGATGATGAGGAAATTTTCAAGTTCTAGGGCAGGAATGGGTAATAAAAAACAGAAGCAGCATCAAAATGAAGAGGGAATGACAAGCAAGATCTTCAAGCAGAGGTATAGTAAAATAGAATTAGTCTCAGTGATGCACCTAATAGTTTCATTAAAGATAAAACCATTGTCAGGCACATTGGGATACGAAAAACGGCATATATCACCAACTCGTGCAACATTCAACTAATAGATAAAAGATCAGTCCACACACTGAATACCAAAATTGTTTGAATTGGACATTAAAATCGTTGTGTTAATAGTTTGCAGGATGGACGTGGGAATGAGGAGGCACAAATAGCACATGTTCTCGTTCTTCACAAATTTCCCCCTTTCTAGCTTCCACAGTTTTCCTTTTTTGAAATTGTGCTCCTGAATCCATACCCCCCAATTCTGAATGCCCCCTAATTTTCTGGGTTGTGATCATGTACTGTTAGTGATCATGAGAAAACAAGAAAGCAATAAAACCTATTTGATAGGCGCCTCTCGCTTGATGAGCTTTTAGAGGAAGCCAGGTGTTCTGACAATAGCAGAGTTATTATCGGACAAAAAGATTCGTTGTGATAGCATTCGAAGTTTCTATGCATTGAAAACAATCTTCTAGGACTTATATCTTGTATAATTTATGCCTTCCTAGTTTCACTTACTTAAAACTGACCTTGTCGTGTGATGAATGAGTTTCTTAACCAAGTTACATGGGGCTTTACAATTGACAGCATCTTTTGAGCAATATTTCATATTCACAATGAAAAGCTCAAGTGTTTGTGAAAATAGCACCTCCTCCTAACACTATTTCTGAATTCAAAAGAGCAAACATGAATTTCCAGCATCTTCTTTCTTATCTTCATGGTGACAGAGAAGTTTTCTTAACAAACTTGCTTGAAGGCAAAGAGAATCCGTTCCTTGGCATATTGGTTCAAGACGATGATCATCCATTACATATCCCCCCAGGGGCGGTACCAGCCATCGCAGACTGGGAGGGAGGATCTTTGCTGCCACGCCCTAAAAGTAGTATGCAATCTGGTTGCCACACCCAATTAAAAATCTTTCTAGAGTTCCCTCACCCCCTAACCTAATATTTTCTCATCGAATTTGGACGAATTAGAAGGCAGATCTTGGTGAGAAGTGGGAGGACATGTCCCTTCATTCCCCCTTTGCGCAGCCACTGATCCCTCCCCTTTTAAAGAACGTGTGTATTTTATTAATAGGCAGTGCTAAGATGTACAGGAACAAGTCGTAAGCACATTAGTAGCTTTCTATAAGACGTGGTGAAAAGCTCTAGAATCTAAATGCTCTCTGTTTGAGTTTCAATTCGGTTATCTTCTTGTTTACATGCTCCCATTCGGAAGTATCATTTCAATATCTTTTGTTATACAAACCTATTATCTTTTTGTTCATGCACATAGTATATCTATAGCATAAGTAACAGCCTCATATCAGCGCAAGCCTCACTGAATCCACAACTAAATTTCATAAGCTATTTACAATTGTCGTTGGGAGAAGCTTTTGACGGTGGAGTTTACTTCCATATCAATACAGCTTGTACGTCAAAAAGCCAAGCTTCATTTGAAGCAATCATAACTTTACATGGAATCAAGTTTAAACTCTGTATTCTTTATCCTTATTTCCTCACTTGCTTGATAAGGCCAGGAGCGTTAGTAGCCATCACGCAGACTGGGGGAAGGGGGAAATTCTGTTGGTCACATCTTTGACCACGCCCTTAGATGGCTATGCTCTTTTTGCTTAACATTTTCTCTGGGGAGTCATTTGCACACTTTTTACTTTTTTAGTACAATATTATGCACTAAAATTCGAGAGAAAACCATGGTAGAGAGTAACGGTATGGAATAAAAAGGAATGTTAAACTGCTGCACAAGAAATGGAGACTTGAGGCAGGCTCCCTAGAGATTGGGAGAGTCGAGGGGGAAAGGAAGTCTATTATTTATTGGGAGTCACTTCCTCCTTACTAATGCTCTAGTATCCTTGAGTTGAAGCGTTGAATTTATCAGTAGAAGCTTTATTGTATGGATTAAATGATTGCATTTTCTAGCTCGTAGCACATATATATTTCCAAATAAGGGTTTTGTTAATACACGTTTTTTTAATAAGAAAATCATTATTTTGCCTGAGCCTCAATTTTCTTAACTTTTCCCGAAATTGAGCCTGAGATTTTCTTAAATTTTTCTTAACTTTTATTGAAATAAACTGACTAGAGTGGTTAACACTTTCATTAATGATATTGTATACTTGAATTTGAATTCCATCTTTAACATTTTGAATGCAACAACGACAAAATATCGATTTTTGGCCTATAAAAACACTATATGTTGGAAATTGAGCCTCGTGATTTTCTTAGGATTTTCTTAAGATTTTGACGATTTGAGCCTCATTTCTTATATACTGTTTCTTATAAAAAAAGTGTGTATTGTACAGTACTATCCACTAGAGACTACTGATCAATGTTATCTAAAATTTCTGTTGCACATCTGCATAATGTAGAAACGTTATGAAAGACGTCACAAGCAAAACAATGTGAAAATTTGTTGGGCATATTTTTGTACTTTTAAATGTTTACCAGTCCAGCGGTCGCGGCGACGGGGGGGCCGGGGGGGCCTTGGCCCCCCCACTTTTTGCTAAGATGAAATTTGCGCATGTGTATTTTACTGTTCTTCGTTAGTATGTATTTATAAATTTTTGTTCATAATTTGAGGTATAAAGGGCTGCTTTTGGGGGTATCAAAAGCTCTTTGGGATGCACAATTTTATCTGTCATCCAAGCATAGTGGGGCAGATTTCAAATTTTATCGAATTTCTGGCCCCCCCACTCAAATCCTCGCGCCGCGACCCGTGCAGTCATATAAATTTTAGCTTTACTTTAGATGGTGAATGCTCTCGATGAACCAACATCATTCGTTCTTCTTATAATGTGGTAAATTTCACGTTTGGATGAGAAATGATGTATATGTGCGTAGGAAGTTCGAAGCTGTTTAATTGAGTAAATCCATTCATTTAAGATTTGATCTTCCTTTTTCGAAAATTCAATTTTCAAAGTGGTTGAAAATGAGAGCCGAGCAGCTGCAAGTAGTTCAGTTCACTCATAAACCACTTTCTACAAAATACAGGAAATCTATTTTACTTTAAAGTGGAGGGGATTTTGTGCAAAACGAGGACAATGCCAGCAGTTTTCCTACGTACAAATGCCCTCTGTATTAATCGGTTGGAATTGAAATCACAGCATTTACAGAATGTCGAAGAGCAAAACCTTGCCAGGAAGTTCGAAATCTGTTTAAATTACTGAAAATTCATCGTCTTTCATTTTTCAAAGTAGAACAAAGGATGTGCAGACATTCCTAAGCCTCTTAAATAATTATTTATTCATGCTGCAGAAGTCCTTTACCACAAACAAGAAATGAAAAATTTTACTGCAAGATATCACTTGAAATTATTAATACAGGTAAGCTTTCAAAAACCTCTCTGTGGCTAAAAACATGGATTGGTGGAAAGATGATGGTTATACAGCAGGTGAAGGAATGAGCCCTTGTTTAAAAACAGATTTCGGTTCAGCTTGCACAGATAGAATTCTTGAAACGGATGGTTTGAGTCATTGATACAAAGTCAATTTCAAATCAGCAAGGTAAAATTAATAAATTTTTTCACAACTTTAGCATTTTAGATAGTTTTAGAAAGATGGAAGAATGCATCCTATTCATGTTTCTTTACATGTTTCTTTGGAAAGAGTATTGGAGGGGAAGCATCTGAATTCCATCTTACCTAAATTTGCCCTAAACAGACGAACTTGCAATTTTTGTGAGACTGTACTGTTGCTAAAGGTCATTATCGCAACTCCATTAACATCCTTTGAATCAGACAGGTTCTTTTTAGTCTATAGAAAGAAGAAAGTTTATTGTGATATGTTATGTTGGAAGAGGTACTTAGTATTTTAGCCAAGCATTCTCAAGAATGAAATTCAGTCAAAATATAAGTGGTGTGGTTTCTCAACTCAGAAATAGCAGAGCTAAGCCCCTCATTTACTAGATCACAGAGTTTTAAAATTGAAAGAAAATTGAAATACTGGTAACAAACCTTGGCATTTCCTATTTCTGATTGCTCAAACGGTATTCTCTTTAAATTATTATAATCGAACATGTATCGGTCTAAAGTTTATTTATATATCATGACTGACTGCAGGAATGAAAACTTTCACTTTCCAATGTAGTTTCACAAGCAATATCTTGCCACCAGAAATGAAAATATTGATTATTGACATGTGATTTTTTTGAGCCAGTTTACATAATAAGAATAAATTTTATTGCAATTTGCCCTTCTTGCTCTTCTTCTAGTCACCAGAAATGAAAATATTGATCGTTGACATGTGATTTTTTAACTTATAGCAGGCTTAAAGGTTACCGAACCTCTATGTCCACTATGAATCAGGTTAAGTCATGACACTATATAGGGTGTGACCCACAAAAACTTTAAGCCACGCCCAACTTTTGATCATATCCCCCTCCCAAGAAAATGTTCACAAGCCGCCACTGCTTACAAGGTACAGATGCAGGAGGGATATAGCAAGCATTGCATCACTTCGACAAGCGTGAACGCAGCCTTATAAAAACACACAAGTTTGAATTGAAAGAATTTTTTCTTTTAATTTTCATGATAACCAAGTATGTAATTGTTTTGAAAATATTGACGCTCTACAAAGTATAAGGTATTCTTATAGAAAGATGTGTTTACTGTATTCAAAGATATTACTTTGGGTAAAGATCAGTTGTTAAAACTCTTCGCTAGCACATTGCAAGAATCAATGAATTTTTTATGTTTTAATTACCGGCTATGGTCATGAGACATTTGTCTACTGAATTATTCTCCATGCAAATTTTAGTACTGATGCAAGCACAAAACCTCAAAATGATCCTAAGCTGTTTTTTCTTACTTGACTTTGCAGAAATAACAGAATTTCCTTGAAACGTGAAATAGAGAAGAGGGTATTGAAAATGGTTCGAGGAAACGAATCAACGCTGCATGTCAACAAACTGATGCTAGATAGAAATCACCTGGAAGCATGGCAATGTTTTTTGATGCTGTTGATCATAGTCACGTCAGCAATTTTGAACGGTTCGATCTTAATAAGAAACTACCGCTTCCGAGCAAATTTTCAGCGCAATTGTATGCTAAAGTATTTCTTAATGTGCAGCCTAGCGGTAAGTGATATATGTCAGTCCACGCTAGGGATCTCCTTGCAGCTTATTTCATTGTACCACGGATTCGTGCCAAGACTATGTCAAACATCTGGTTTTGTTATTGCCTTCTTTGCCTATAGCTCAATTACTACGACAATTTTCCTGAACATTGAAAGCTATATACACATTTGCCAGCCTTGGGTGAAAGAGAAGATTTCATCTTCAAGGCTTACCATTCAGGCATTTTGTTTCTGCTTCGCTTGGCTGTATGCATTGTTCTGGGCAGCGTTTCCTTTGGTTCATTGGAACGATTACAGTAAGGTTATCATGGGTGCTTGTACCATCAACTGGAACACTGATAATAAGTCCCAGAGAAATTTTATTATCCTGCTTTTCATTTTTTGTATTGCTGTCCCGTTTGCCTTAATGGCTCTGAGCAGCATCCAGAACAACAAAGCAATTCGAGAAATGAAACGGTATGCCATGCAACACTTCGGAGTAAAGTCTCCAGCAGTACATGCAAATCTTAAAGCAGAATCCACCATTTTGAAGTTAACCGTGATTGGAGCATCTGCATTCTTAATAGCATGGATTCCCTACTCATCATTCTCACTGGTGCGATTTTTTGGCCTGGGAATAAACTCCCATAAATACAGTACCATGGAAAAAGTTTCCTCCATTTGCGCTAAACTAGCGTGCATTTCAAACCCGCTAATTTACGCCTATTCGCAGAAATCTTTCCGAAAGGACATGCTACGATTGCTGAAAGTTTTGCCTTGTGCTGTTTCTGGAAGAAGGAGACCAAGAGCAGTTGAGGACTCTGGTTTTGAGATAAAATCAAGGGAAGGCGTCTCGCCAGATTAACTAAAACGCATGAGAAGCGACTACATCTAATCTTGAGTCCCAAATAGACCGGGTATTTCTAATATTAAGGAATTTGAATCAGAACATGAGTTTGTAGCTTTATTTATTTATCAATCAATCCCAGTGGTGGCGCCACGGGTGGACTGGAGGACCCGCCCCACCCCCTCCCCCTCTCACCAAGATCAATTTTTGATTCGGCCAAATTCGATGAGAAAATGTTAGGTTTGGGATGAGGGATCTCTAGCAATAATGATAATGATACATTTATTTAAAGTTGGCTACAACAGGAATAGTTAAAAACTAATACAAGCCAACTGCTCTTCCTATTGACAATGCTTATATACAATACTACAGGGCCTATAGCAAGCAAAAGTGATTAGAAACTTTTCACACGAAAAAAACAATTAAACCCCCACACCCCCAAAGTCCAGCTCTGGATTCGCCTCTGAAAGTAATTTCGGAATAAACCAAAGAACAATTGTTTGTGGGGCATGACCCTCTGGCCCCTTGGATCCGTCCCTGATTACGCTTTCCACAATGTCAATCTACTTCTTCAGAAAAAACTTTAAAATTATTTAGAATGAAACAAATGTTATAGTATTTTTCCATTGCGGACGCCCACCGTGATAAAGTAACATGATACTGCTGTTTTATCTGCTATGAGTTTCATATAAGAAAGTAATAAGCTGGGCGGTACGTTCAGTTGGGACTCGAGGGTAACCGGATAAGCTATCTGTGTGACAAGAAGATCGAAAGTCATTCAAACATGAATTTCTTACAAAAATTGTGGTTATAGGCAAGTAATAACTATCTTGCTATACCTAGAACCCTAAATTGTAATTAGGTACAGGAGAGTGCTGATTGAATACACGTTTTTTATTTGGTAAGACAGTTTTTTCTGATACAGTACTGACACTTTCTTAACTTTTCACGATTCCAATATCAACAATTTTTTAAGACTTTCTTAGCAAAAACTTTTGACTTCAGATGTTTTACGTATGCACATTAGTAGGAGGCAAAAAGTTTCATGTACACTTGAAATGATGATAAACCTTAGTACATAACAGAAGTTACATTGTTAGAGGGCAGCGAACATAAAATATATAGCATTTTGTACACCGATAAATCCTGTTCTAAATATAAGTTTGCTTTT
The DNA here is from genome assembly GCA_018155075.1 of Cassiopea andromeda. NCBI lineage: Eukaryota > Metazoa > Cnidaria > Scyphozoa > Rhizostomeae > Cassiopeidae > Cassiopea > Cassiopea andromeda. The sequence continues at coordinate 728,324 of WIPJ01000447.1, forward strand.
AAACTTTCTACGATGTTAAAAATCCAATACTGAACTTTCTTAACATTTTGAGCAGCTGAGTACTACTTCATTATAAATCACTTTCTTATAAATAAATAACTTGTATTCCATTTCTTGTTTGTATGCTTTCTCGAAACTAATCACTTTTATCTCTTTTCTTACAATTATTGATTCACAACACGTACGAATCAAAAAGTCCTTTTGTAAATGTATGATGGATGAATAGGCCAAACCGAAGATGTAAACTTGGTGTGGCTCAGGAGGGAATCCCCTTCTTGTTAAATCCATCAAAGGCGTTAGAGGGGGCTTAGCCCCCTAGAAATGTTAAAGTATTGAAAATTTTTGTTATCTTTCTCTACTTTGCTTAGCAAACTAATTTCAATAAGTGATTTATAGTTTGACACAAGTTTGGTGTTCAGTGACATATCAAGGAATGAATTGAAGTCATTTTCCACAATGCTAAAGGGGCGTGGCCTCCAAAATTCTATTTTAAGCCTCCCTTCTTATAAGTTTAGCACTACACCCCTGGGCCAAACTTCTGCCACTTTATTATTATGAATTGTGCTCTACAAAAGCTAATAAGTTTTATTTGAATCCTAACAGTTTATTTGCTCAAAACAAAATTGCAATGCGGGAATGAAGATGGTCAAACTTATGCCAACATTGAAAATATTTTATGCAATAGAGCTCAATGTGTTTAGAGAAGTCAATTGCTCTTACAAAGCTTTATATCTGGGAGCCAACAAACATGAATTGTTTAATGTACAGCTCTACAAAATATGCGATTACGAAAATTTGCAAAAAAAATATGCAGTTGAAGGATGTATTATCCAACGACCAAAGCTCGTTTCTCCAATCATGATGATAGGAGAAACGTAACTTGAAAGGAAATTTTCTAGGTTTTTCTAAAAAGAAACCCTGCCCTTGCCAACAAAGATGCCATCTTCGCTGACCCACGCCCTGTGGATTGGGTCAAGGAAAACAATCATTACATTTGATGAACTTTCATGCTTTGATGAGTAAAGAGCTTTCTGTCATAAAGTTCGTATGACGTGAAGTCTTTTTTTAACTACTTGCGTGTGTTCCTATTCACTACATGCTTTTTTTATAAGACAGCCACAATTTTACCTGAGCCTCAATTTTGTTAACTTTTACGGAAATTAAGCCTGAGAGTTTCTTAATTTTTTTGAACTTTTTCTGAAATAAACTGGCTAAAATGGGTTAAACGTTCGTTATTAATGTTGTATACTTGAATTTGAATTCCATCTTTAACATTTCGAATGCAATAATGACGAAATATAGATTTTTGGCCAACAAAAATGTTTAATTTTGCAAATTGAGCTTCGTGATTTTCTTAAGATTTTCTTAAAATTTTGACAATTTGAGCCTTTTTTTATTGTAAACTTTTTTCTTATAAAAAAAGACATGTAGTTGATGATAAGACAAGTAGCCTCGAAACGTTCGTTCGTTCTTAATTTTTAATTAATTATGATCTAAAGCCAGTTGAGGTCTTCTCTGAACGTTTGTGTAGTTGTCTGTATTATTGTAATGATGTCTAGCACGGTGTTGTTAAATAGCGGATGAAAATAATCATCATATCATCATTTCAATTACTAACGTTTTTGTCTGCACAGTTTTGTAGAAGTATGTAAATAGATTTAGATAATATTATTTCAGTGGATACTAGTATTTTTCTTTAAATATGACTTCTTCAATCATGGCACTGGTTACGATAAATGATTGAGAGATTGAAATTCAGCTGAGATGGATTGGGAGGAAGGTCATGGATGTAGCATCGATGGGGAAAGTTGAGAGTGTAGAGCACGTCTATATACACCACATCAGTGACTACATGGGAGGAAGGCAGCAATCATGGGGATATGGATAACATTTCGTCTGTAGCAACAGCTTATAAAATATTGCAGATGCAGAGGATTGAATTTTGAAAGGCAGATAAACTGATCGACCCTCTTATGACTCAGAAGTATTGAAATTTCCTGAAATTTTGAGCAGTCGAGTACTAAATTCCTATAAACCATTTTTCTTATAAAAAAATTTGCATTCCAGTACAACTAAAGAATTATCTTGCTGAAAAATTTGCAAGTATTAAATCTTGTAAAATCTTATTGCTGTAGTATTAAACGTACTAATGTAAACTTTGCTATTGCTTTGTGGATCGCCGATGGCTTTTCTGAATGTGCAAAATGCTGATGCCGTAGACCCTTGAATTAGCCCCCTCGAATAAGCCTAAGCCTCCCTTCGAATAAACCTCCCTTTGAATAAGCTCCGCCCTTGCCCTTGCATTCGAGTTACAAATTGTTACTAAGCCCCCCTCGAATAAGCCCCCACCCAAGCATGTGACTGTACCTATTCGATAGTCTGTTAGTGCTTTATAGAGCAAGGAAAGAAAAAGCAGCCATTGATTAACAAAAATTTGCCTGTCCTTTAAAAAACATCCTACTGCTTGTATGTATAGCATCGAAGAAATAGTTCGCTCGTAGAAAAATTTCAACTGGAATATGACCAACTACCAAGAAAATTTTAAAGCCCCCCTCGAATAAGCCCCCCTTCGAATAAGCCCCCCTTCGAATAAGCCCCCATAGAAAACTCCAAAAAATAACTAAACCTCCATGGGGCTAATTCGAGGATTTTCGGTATGAAGATATTTTAAGAATGTGTTTCAATGTGAACAGCTCTACTTAGTTAATTGAATTACGACTTTTTCCTTTTTTATAGTAAATTTTCCATGAATTTTCATCCCAACCAAGTTCATAGCGACGCTCTTTTATAGGCCACCTAGCTTCACACCCCCAATAGAAATACCCTAGTTTCGCCCCTGCAAATCTTTTCGAAGAATCAAATAGCCTTGGTTAACAGTGAAACTTTATGGTGCATACCGAGAACGAGGCAGCTTTAAAAGAGTTCAAAGCTAGCAAAAGCCAAGATTCTGTGACTTTTAATTTTAATGGGAAAAGAAATGGATGCAGGGAAACAATTTGCCCAGTATTTGATGCTAGGCAAGATAGCTTCAGTGAATCAAAGTTGCCAAAATACTTTTGTTATGCCGAGCAAAGAGGAGTTCATATCTGTTATGGACACTTGGTTCACTACACTGTGTAGTTGCAACCAAATTGACGGTTTGAAAGAATGCACAAGAACTGCCATTGATATATTTATCGACTGGAAAAGAGATATATTGTATTTTACTGCTAAGTTACTTCTCAATAGTCATTTGTGCGAAGATGCTATTGACTTCTTTAGAATGGCCTTAGTCTGTAATAATGGCGACTCGTATGATCCTTCAGACCTTGACATTGAAGAAGACATAGAGCAAGCTGTCAACAGGTGTATACCTCGGTGGCATTTTAGGATGATAAATGATATTTCAAGGAATAGAGGTTTTTATCATGCAGTTAAAAAAGCACTTGATGATGGATACTCCAACGCAGTGGATATTGGAGCTGGCTCTGGCATTCTGAGGTTCATCCTACTTTCCCTTGTGATGCTTTTAAAGAATATAATCAATCGACATATTCAAAACTGTTTGTTTGATATATGGTAATTTAGTAGCACATTATTGCCATAGAAACAAAATTATGTGGCTGTTCATACAAAAAACCAAGTTGGAAAAAGTTGCTAGCTAGCAACCTTGTCAATGGAGGCAATTCTAGATTATTGAAATCTAAATGGATAGATCATAGTGTCAGTATGAGCTGTATGGCTTCCAGAAACCTAGTCTAAATCAAAATATTTATCTATTTTGCAGCTGAGCAACAATTAATTAACTTCTTGCTTAAATATCTAAAATGGTATTGAAGTAACTGACTAGCTAGCTAGGAAATAAGCCAAAAAAGCAATTAATTTTATTTTGAATGATGTAAAAAGATGAAGGTAGTCCCAAATACTTTTCATGTGTATGGGAGTGCCTGTTAGAGAGTACACTCATCCTGAGCAATCAACATGTGAGGTAGGGTGGCCAGTTCCTTTCCTTGCCACCTTTATCTCCCCAGTGCTGGCACTAGGTACCAATTTGCTGCTGGATGAACAGTGAGTTAGCATTCAGTCAAAGCCTTGAGTTGGACTCAAAATTAAAGAGCTTGCCAAGTAATTATGTGGCATACAAACTAAATATCTGTCTACCTAGCTATGCAACTTCCTAATCTACTTGCCTTCCCCTTCATCATTTGGCCTATAAAGTGAACTAGCTACCATGGTTGGAAAATGTTCTTCAGTATAAACTTCAATTTGCATTTTTCCTTTTGTAGCTTGTTTGCAGCTGCGAGTGGTGCAAAAAAGGTTCTAGCATTTGAGGTTTCGAAAATGATGTGTGATGTAGCCATTTCAGTTATCTCAGAATATAATTTTGAATCAAATATTATTCTATTGAACAAGATGTCCACAGATCATGTTTCAAAAGCTGATGATGCAAAGTTAGTATTTGAGAGTTCCCATTGTGTGACTCTATACCAAATTTTGGTTAGTTTATGTTGCATGAAATAAAAGAGTGCAACTTTGAAAGTTTTTTTTTAATCTTTGAAGCAGCAGTGTATGATGTGGCTATTTATTTCAGATTCAAAGATTCAAAATTATTTTTGCATTCTCCATTGACTCAGTTGCAATGATGAAGAAAGTTTTTTTATGTCTGATATATTTAGGAACTTTGTGCCTTTGAACTTTTATCTATTTTGCAGTATTTCTTAATACTCTTCCATATTACAAAAGCTTTCCATTTTATTGAAACCTAAGATGCAAAAGGATGAATCATCATACATGTTTTCAACTTTAGACTTGATCTTGTTGTTATGGAGATTTTTGATTGTGGCCTTTTTGGAGAGGGCGTAGTTCCAACAGTAAAACATGCTCTTGCTCAACTAATGAACCATTCATTGAAACAACAGGTATTTAAATACTGTATGTTGCTTTTGTTATTTTCATGATTGCTCCTAGTATAATTATGAAAAAATAACTGATGTCTGAATGGCTGATAAATCTTGCCAAATTGTTCTCCTGTAGTAAGCTTTACAACTAACCTTGTGGTTTCCAGTGCATTGATATATTGATTGGTTTGATTGTAGAATCCTGGCAAACTAAAGCCCAAAGTGATTCCAAAAAGTGCCAGACTATTTGCCACATTGATAGAATGCTGCGAGATCAGAAAGCATTCATGGTATGTTGCTCTTGTATGCAGTCAAATTTCATTGTCATTATTTTGATATTTGTTTATCTTATTGCTTGTTAATGTATGTGTAGTATATCTTTACTGCTTATTTTCCTGCCCTGCAATTGAATCAGTGGCAGCCCGACATAATTTATGTTGGGTGACCAGGTAGAAAATTGTGCTCTCAAAGCTCTAACATTTTAGCATTTGGGGAATTCTTCAATGGGAGATGATTCTTCCAATAAGTGATTAAGATGCAGTTAGCATAGTCCCAGAACTGCTAAAATATTTCCATTAAAATAGTTTTGCACCTTCCAATGAGTGCTACCATACTCCAATGGAAGGCTACGCCACCCACATCATCCCAGGATACCCTAGTGGTAACCTTAGTGTCAACTCTTCCAACAATGTATTATGTACTCTAATATCTAATAAGTGGGAAATGTAGGAGGAAAAATTTGGAGACAACAGTAATGGATCATTTTCTTATGGGAAAGAAAGGAGTCTGGGGCTCAACCCCAGAAAGATTGTTGGGGCTATACTCATTTAGAGTTGAAGAGAGGACTGTTTTAGTCATAGCCTTCAAGGCTGCAGATTGTGTTTTACTAGCTAATCATTCAAAGCACACCGTAATTGCAAGGTGCAGGGGATATTTTTGGAAAGTAAATAGAAAAAACCAACAGTTCAAAATTGGAAGGTTTATGATTGCTGAAAATTGTGATGTATCATTTCAGAAAAGAGCTCTGTTTCTAAGCTCTTTTTCAGAAAGAGTGTAATCTACAAGAACTTCATATCTGAGTACTTCTAGTACTATCTTCTTCAATGAAAATCATACTGTAGAGTTCAAGTTATTAAGCTCCTACTTTATATCAATGTCAATATATATATATCAATTTTGCTTTCCTCAAATTGATTCCCCCATGCATGATTTGGTACCCATTAAAATTTTTACTGGGGGGCCTAGGCATCTGGCCCAACTGTCAGGCCACTAATGATTTGAATCTTCATATTTAGCAACAAACTTTGGGAATTATGAAATGATCATTTATTATTTCTTAATTTCTGCATTCTGTTTCTAAATATGTTCTGGTCTTGCAATCATCTCATACCATCCTCTTGGATTTCAGGTCTTGCCCATCATTACTTGATTTCCATATGAACAGTGTGGTGCTGTTAGGAAAGATGGACCCTGGTGATTCCTCAGAACAGCCATATACCACAGAAAACCTAAGCTCCATCAAAGGGGGATATCGCTGTCTAAGCAAACCTGTTCAAGTAATTGAAATTAATTTTGATAGCATAGAGGTGAGGGCCATGAGCCATGTTTATGGTATTGAATTGTGCCTTTATCATTTGTTATTTTATTTGAGAGCCCAATATGGGTTTCACATTGAAAATTCTCCTAAAATTTAATGAGTTTGCATTTTGTTGTGCTTAATTTTGGACTTGTTAGCAGTATATGGTTTTATACTCTACTGATATGAAATGAATACATTCTTCAATTCACAGTAAGTTTTCATTGTCAAAAGTTAGAGAGCTAAACAGTAAGTTAACAAGAGAGAAAATGTGAAAAGTGGATCTCTGTTAATAATATTTTCTTGTTGATTTGTTCCATTCCTTTACTTCCTTAAGAAGTGTATGCTAAACATATTTGTTCAAACCATATAATCTATTTAGTTGAACCAACTTTTGATAGGAGCTCAATCAACTAACAGAGAAGGATTTCTTTGTGGCAATTCCAGTAAATGAGAATGGCCAACTGGATGCTATTGTGACATGGTTTGAACTACAGCTTGATGATGATATAGTGCTAACTTCTTCACCTGATGCAAAATCATGTTGGGAGCAAGCAGTTTATCACATCCAACTGGGTGACTGTGAAGCAACTTACTTACCCAATTTGCATGTTTTCACAGGTGTTTTACAATTAACTTTTCTCTTTTGCTCTTTTTCCAAATTGCAAGAAGCACTCATACCCACCAAGAGGGAAGTAGAGTGAGCAAATCTCCCCACGACTTCAAAGTCTAGGGGGCTTCATTACCTTCAATAGTTGAAAGTCTAGGAGGCCTCATAGCTTTCAATGGTTGAAAGTCTAGGGGGACTTCATAAAGTAAAATCAGTGGCAGTATCTGTAGAGTTAGTTTCTCAATCCCTTTTTTTCTGCTCAATTTGTTCGTACGGGGCCCCTTTCTTTTGCCTCGGAACCTTAGAAATCTCTCAGCAGCCCAGAAAGTTCCTGTTTTGAATTAGAAAGGAAAAAATCTTATTGATTTTAATTTTTTCCAGCCCTCTGAGCTTCATTAATATCCCTCAATCTTATTGACTATTTTATCTGAGAAACTATAGGTTATATAAGAATACATCATTTCATATGGAGCAATTACGCTGTTGCAATCTTGAGTGTTGTAGTAGCCAGTGGGTCGCTTGACCTTAATGTTAAAAGTAATATTTGTTAATTAAACTTGGTCCATCCACCTGAGCTGTCAAGGATTATTGCTCGTGAAATGTCTTATCAAAGAATTTTGTCCTAGTTACTCGTGAAGCAACGTTATATGAAATTATCCGTTCAATTACTTCGACCTTTCTAAATAATAGATTATGATTAGTTCAATACCAGATTAGTTTGTGTAAAAATTTATGTAGGAGCCTCACTTGAAATATTAAATCTTTTGCAATCAAAACGCTATAAGAATTTCTTGGAACTGCTTTCATATTTCCCGATAGTTCTCCATGCAGATATTAATCAATTACCTTTAGTCAATTTTTCTGTTGCCTACTCTCCGCAGTATTTAATGTCTTCTGTCACAATGCATTCTTTTACTTCACTAAGTTATCTTTTCTGTCTGGCATTTCGCCATAACTTGCCAGCACCAAGTTTCAACACCTTTGACATTTTCTCATTTAGGTTCATCTGTAGAGCTTCAATGCCGCTGTAAAGAACAGTTTTTGCAAATATTTACTCATCGGATACATGCGCCTTCTTGTACTAGTCTTTCTGTTAGTTCAGCTATGGAATCAGATCTTGATGTCTTTACTGATTCTCAACGAGGACTTTTTGCGAGAAATCCTGGATCTTATATAGGCAAACAAAGTAGAGTAACGGAAGATGGCGTTGTTTATTCTGGACACTGTAACAAACCTCCGACATCAACTTCCAAATCTGGACTCAAGATCGAGGACAAAGGACATGTAGACGAATATGGTGCTTTTCAAGGTGAGGGAGGGAAATGGCTTGCTTCAAATAAGCCTGTCGAAATAACATCCACAAGACCTACAAACAGTAATAATGGCATATCCATATCGCCACGTGAAAGTTTGTTTGGTCACATGGATGACGAAGGTGGGCAAGGAAGTTGCACTTGTGACGACAGACAACTAAGTAGTATTGAGAGTCAATCGTGGAGTAGGACTTATGTACCAGTAAATCGACGCAAAGTGGCAAGAATTAATGATAGACTTTATTATGAACTGTACCGCAAAGCGATATCTGAAGTAATTGCGGAAAGTTTTAAATCAAGAAGTCATCTTGATTTGTTGTTCCTATGTGACGACATCTCGTTGCTACCTCTATTGGTCAATAACAAAGGTAGGTATGCTCGTTATTTTTGTTGCGTTTAAGAGTTCGCCAGAGAGAGACAAGAATTCGTTGACTGCTTTCTATCGATTCCCAAACAAGACTGACTTATGTTCTACACAATACAAGAGGTTCTGCACATGTCAATTAGTGCCCACTAGGGCCAGGGGTATGATGACAGCTAGGGAGTTACCACAATCATTACACGATTCCCCTCTTAACTTAGTGGGTGACATACTCTCCAAACCTCAAAAGGGGTTGAATGTTTTGCCTCAAACGGGCTGGGCGAGTATATTACTGATTATCCTGCCTAGGATTCATTTCCACCCAATGGCCAGGGGTATCAACCTCAGCAAGATTGATGTTCATTGACTCTGGCACTGGGGAAACTGTGACCCCCTCGCTTATATCCATTGATATGCTTCTGTTGTACATATCTAGTATCACGGTACTTTCATGTGTGGCATACTTGTAGCATAAAAGATGTTCCTTCACCAGCGTGACTACGCGTTTTTTTATAAGAAACATCTCTATAACAACAAGAACTAAGTATTATTTAAGAAACATAGGCAGAGTGAGTTTCAAATAAAAACTTGGAGAAAACTATTTTTAATAGTATATTTTTGATAAAACTAGCAAGAAAGTAGAATGAACATCCATTACATGCCTCGCAAAACCTGAGCATCATTTTTCTTGCATCACAACTGTTTAATCTGGGTTGTTATTGTCATTGGAAGCCTTTAAATTTAAGAAAAATTTAAGGCTGGATTTGATGAAATATTAAGAAACATCCAGGCTGAAGCCGGAGAGTGTGTTTCCTATAAAAAAAGTCGTGTATTAATTAATTGTCAGCGGTAATTTAGAACTCTGTTATGAATTTTGTGAATTTAGCAATAGATCTTTTAATTTATAAAGTAGAAATACTCATTTTATATGCCATTTTTTCTAATTTAATTCTGTTCCATGTCACTAGGAGTATTGTTTAGCCTTTCAAAAAACTTTTGTCTATTCATGGTTTTCCTTCGTAGAAAATATCAATGTGGATGTTCTTTGTACTAACGTGGAAAATTTCACCATCATGGAAAAAGTTGCCAGTGAAAATAGATATAATTTGGAACATTATAGATTTTTGAATCAATCATTACCAGAAGGTAAGATCTTCAAGAATTGTTCCCCATCACTTCATTGATGCGTTGCTTTGGCTTTTTTTATGTTTTATGTTTTATTTTGATTTCCTGTTCCATATATTGATTTTTGTTGCCAGTCCTGCCCTGCTGAAGCAGGAAGATCTTTCTAATATTAAAAGTAGGTTATTCCAGCAGCTTCAGATATTTACTTGTAAATAGAATATAAATGTTTTTAAGACCTGATCGCAAAATCTTCAGTTCCTATCTTTCTGTGTATTTTGAATTTCTGAGCTACAACCAAGTAACTATTAAGCAGCTGGCAATTCTACTTTCTTGTCTTTCTTATCATATGATATATTTATTTTATTTCTTTGTATTTCCTTTGATGAACATGTTGTCATATCATGAAATTTTAGGAAGAATCAAACCGAACATTATATCCTATATTTAACACATTCATTTTAATGATGTTTTCTAAATATCGGAGGAGTAATTTTTCTTTATTTCCTTATCTTTTGTTTCTCCCAGTCAGAATACCGGCTACATATTCTACATTTCATTGTGCTTCAAATTTCCGTTGCTGTTATCTTGCGCATTTATCATTCAGTGTTTTTATACAGCCTATGAAAATAGCTTTTTCTTTAAATTGTGTCTGAAAAATATGCTGTCTCGTTTTTTGCGGCTTAATTACACCATATTTCTGGTCGGAATGGTTTTTGATGAGGGTTATGTTATTTCCTTTCAACTGTTACTATCTCCTTGTAGCGTATGGCATCTATTTAGTCCGACTGATAACGTGGCAGCTACCACCACCGTAGCCAGATCTTAGTGCCTAGTCCTAACGTAAAAATAGCATGCCAGAGTGATTAGAGCTAATATCTTTTACTGATTTCTCTTTTATCAAAATCCGAAGACTAACGACGACATCTTTACATTAAAAATATGTTGTAGATGACAGCTCACATCCATAGATAGAGCACATCGCCCGGAATGGGCGTTTACTTTACACAATAGAGCTCCTCATGAACACAAAATAACACAAAATTGAAGCATGTCGGCTAAGATAAAAAGAAATACCACCAAAAGTATAGCTAAAACTTTAAATATAATATGCTACATCATTGGAGATCCGTTGATAACCCTCTTCTATTGCATTTTTCGTCTTGTCGCAACTCTAGTTATTTGTACTGGCAAGAAATATGATGTGATCATCATGGAAGTCGTGGAAGAGAATGGCATGCTTTGTCAATCCTTATTCAATGATCTCATTTTAATACGGTATTCTCATCAGCTTTCTTTTGATAAATTTATATCTTGCTTATAAATGTTATTGTTTCACTATATTTATTGTATATACATAGATACCTTTGGCTCACTTGATTTGGGCCTACACAAGATCGGTACTCCATACGAGCATAACTCGATTCCCTTTTAAGGACAAAATGAAGTGCCTGGTTCCATGTTGAACACAGCTGACATGCTTGATGGAGTTCATTGATCTAGTCAGGAGTTTGTTAGCTATACTACAAACCTTTGTCGATAGGATGTAAGTTTAAGTACTGTAAGCCTGTTAATAGCTAAGGAAAGAACTAGACAACACATGCCGTTAGCAATGTAATGTTGCAATAAAATATTCAGAATTATTTAGCAATTTGATTGAATGGGATATGTTGAATAGTCGCAGAGTGTTGTTTCATTCAGCTGAGTACTTCTGATGAGAATCGGTTGAGCTTGAATGTGTTTATTTAAGCTCATAGTTTGCTCCATGGCGGAAACTCCTTTCCCCTTGTTGATTTAGCATGATTTTTCATGTCAATTTGATTTAGAATACTTTCCACCTTTTTTGTAGGACATTTCTGTTGAAGTCAGGTGGCAGGCTAATTCCAGAATCCTTGACAATGATTGGACGCATAATTGAATCATCTACGATAGAAAATGACAGTTTTGTAAGCGATTCAAGTGTTACATTGGGATATGATATTGGAAAGTTCCTAAACAGATACCAGGTATGGCATATATTTTGGTCTCGTTGGAAGTTTTGCTACAATGTAAAAGACCTATGGAATGGTCCATAAGTAGAGATTTAAAGAGAAGTGGACCTTCTTAAGTACAAACGACAAAAATAATCTTTTTAATCTTCACGATACTTAATAAACTCTTTTTGGCATCCATAGCACTTTAGATACTAGTGCTATCATTTTGTACGTTTTACATTTTGTTGCTTTTTCTATGATCTATTTGTCAAGTATTATCAACTTCCTGTCTTGGCTAATTTCCAAAGACCTCTATATTCTAAATGTGTGATAGTGGTAGAAAGATATATTACTATTAGAGCAAGGTTCGTGCTACTCCTTAAACTTCTGAAAAACTCCTTATATTTGATTGAAGTTTTTAAGGGTGCTCAAAAACACCTTAAGTTCTTAAATTTTAGAAAAAAGCTCCTCAAAAAATCCTTATTTCTAATCAATTCTCAGGGGAAAGGAATTTCGATGGTAGATTGATATAGACAATCATTTACTTTTGTCACGGAAATAAACGAAAATATTCCCTAAAATTATTTTTTGTATCCGTAAAAGCTCCTCAGAAACAACTTAAATTTTATCTTCTCCCCACAGTACGAACCATGTAGAGGGATTTTCTATGGCAAGTTCAAAAGTATATTTCTGTCTTTTTCCAATGTTAGTGAGAGTTGTAAGAGGATCGAACATTGCATCTAGGTATGAGCATACCTATTTAGGTATTAGCATGCCTATTTAGTTATGAGCATACCTATTAGGTATGAGCATACCTATTTGGGTATGAGCATACCCATTTAGGTATTAGCATTCCTATCTAGAGGTGGGCATACCTATTTAGGTGTGAGCATAGTCTAGTATCTCAAATAGACGGGCCCTCCGTCTATTGATTTCAGGAGAATTTTCGTTTCCCCCCGTTGCTTATTAACACCCTCTTCTATTACATTTTACAAATCGATCATGATCAGAACCCGCAGAAAATTAAATTACCTTTTGATAAAACAATTTACCAGCATGAACCACCTTCTCTTAGCACTCCTTTTTCTATTGAAAGGCTGCCAACATGAACACCCCCTTCTATTCGCACCCCCTTCTATTGAAATTTGGCCGATGTGAACACCCCAGTTCTATTGCCTCCCCCTTCTATTAGAGATGCTAGAGTACCTTTATGAGTCTGGGCATACCTATTTAGGTGTGTGCGTACCTATCTAGGTATGAGCATTGCCATTCTTTATAACTTCATCTATTCTTCCATCAGGTATCAACACAACCAGATGTAAACATGTTAAATTTACCAGGCAAATATCTTACGGATGACTTCAAAATCTTGCTTATTGATTTAACAGAAGGCGGTACAGACGAGGTAAGAAAGAAGTTTCATACAATTTTATTGTGATCTAGAGGGAGTTGCGCTTTTAGGAACCAAAGGCAAAACTTTCCAATAATATTCCTTCATTATAGTCCCTCAGGAGTTGTGATGTTTGGCTTCTTCTCCTGTCTGATCGGCCTTAGAAGATTCCAATAAAGTGGTGCATGATTGCCACAGAAACTTGAAAACCTGGAAAAATTTCCACTTTTTGATAAAGTCTGGGAAAATCTGGAAATTTCAGTGGAAAACGTTGAAAATTTTCTAAGTTAGGGAAAAGTTAGGGAATAATTTTATTCTAGTGTTAGTATTGATACCAAAGTCGCTACCAGGAGAGACCTTGAGCAATATATACTTCTTTTTTGCTTTATTCCACTGCTGTTTGTCACTTTGGGCACTCCTACTATTGCGTGCCGTTGTTATGATATAGTTAGATGTCATTTCCCTGCAGTAGAATAGGCACGGCTACCAATCGGTGGGGTTGTTCAAGGGCATGACCCCCCACAGTACCCCGTCCCTGGTGATCATGGAAAAGTCGGAAAATTTTCGTTTTTCATTTTCCGTTGCAACCATGTAGTGAAAATTTCAGATATCGTATAGGTTGTTATGTTAGGGGGGTTAATCACCTGTCCCATCCTGCCAGCCAGCCACTGCGTCGCTGTTTTGATGTATTTGGAGTTGTACACTTACGTGTGCATCTGCTGTATTGAAATTAATGAAACGAAGTTTAATATAGCAAAGTTTACAGAAACCGTAATCACGTTGCCGAATTCGGTATAGAATCAATCAAGAGGAATATTAGCAATTTTATGTTGCTTTCATTTTGCAAATACGATTCTAGAGGAGAATTTACTTCTTTTTAATTTCCATTTGTTAATGATTTGAGTAACATTTCTACGGAAAGCATAAATATTTCATCGTAATATAATTATCTTATGCAAAATATCATTACTTATACTAAAAAGAGAGGTGGCTTTGCCTTTGTTTGCCAACTGAAAGACAGCGTGGGTGACTGTCAATATATCCACGAAGCAACTGTAACTTCTGAATCTCCGACTTTATCTCTGGATTTTTACGTCTGTTATTAATTTCTGTTCAAAACGTAGTCATCTTCAGTTAAGGATGTCATCTGGTAGATATCTTTAGGAGATTATCCCCCAGTTTAAATCGAAAGAACTGAAAGACGTTTTGGAGTTTCTTATTTAAAATACTGTGTGTATGATCGTGTTGTCCACACGACCTTTGCTCCACCGCATGGTTTTGTTGTAGTCACTAATGGAGCACCCTCCTGCTAATTATACTAGAATCGTATGTGCTAATAGTTTCAGGTTTTCAAAAAAAAGCCCAATGTTTTATCAGTTACCTTGCATAGCTTATCACCTTTTATCCATCTGAGGTAGGAACGAAGAATTCTGTCCTGGTTGGTTCAAAGAAACCCCCATTATTAGCAATTTGCCCAATGTTGTCACTAGTATTTTCAACTTCCTTTTCATTTGTTATGGAATATGTATAACAGCATATGCTTTTAGTCAATAAACCCTCTGATCAGGCACGGATTTAGGAGATGATTACTAGAGGGGTTTAGGGTTGTGAAGGCCTAGAATTTTGAAGTTCACCAAATGGTACGAAATATCACGGAATTTGCAGAATGGTGCAAAAATATTACAGGATTTACTGAATGGTAAGACAATATTGGGGGAAGGTCACCCAAAACCCCCAGTAGAGCAGTCTATGCCCCTGATGCAGTACCCTGTAATTATATATTTTTGGCATTTTGGCCGTGCTCTTGTGCCGTCCTAGCTAATATTCAGCCGAAAAGTCATTATTATTTATATTATTAGGAAATAGTCAAACTAAAAGCACCAAGAAATAGTAAGTTGGATGTTAAGATTAGAGAAAGTGGACATCTATCAGCGGTTGGTTACTGGTTTCAAATTCACTTGACTGATAATGTACTTTTATCAACAAGAGCAGATTCTCAGGTAATTTACACTCTGGAATGAATTTACCTTCACGTATTTATATGTGTTTATATACATGAGAATAAAAGTCATAAATGCATGTTTATATAAACATGAATATATTTCATATGTATGTAAATGTATACATATATATTTACGCATGAATTCATAACAGCACTCCCAATTATGTTGTAAAAGATAAATATTCGCTCAGAAAGTATAAACAAAACGATATAGATATGCACATATATTTATACATATGTTTATATATATATATATATTTATAAATTAAGATAGGAAGATATAACATGAAAATACAGACTGCCTTTCGAATGAATGAGTTCTGAATTCACCAACTCATGATCCTTCATCAATTGTTATAATCTTCCTCAGTTTTTCTACTCTAAAACCCATGATAAACGAGGTGGTTACAATAAGCGATGGTTCTAACATATTTCTAAAATTAATAATCGAGGGGTTCAAAATAAGCGGGAGGGGTAAACATGCGGGCCTATAAGAAGCTGTGTCTTGACATGTCTATTCTTATGAAGTGTTAACATCATCTACCAACGGTAAAACAAGACAGGGCGAGTAACTGAGTTTAATGCAGTCCCTGCATATAATCTTTGAAACATGATCTACGCACGTTTGAAGCAACTCCAAAATTGCTAAAATTATAAACGGGGGCGTCAAATAAGAAGCGGGGGCTTCAAATTTGCCAAAATTAATAAACCTCCCCTCTGTTTACTTTGGGTTTTAGAGTAATAGCTGCACGCTTTTAGTTGGCATCACCTTATGAAGTATGACACTTTAAGGAGTGTGCTGTCTATAAAGTCATTTTTGTATTTTCTATTAGTGCATGCCATGGCTGTCTCGTGAATTGTTTCGTATGTCTTTTTGTAGACACATTGGAATCAGTCGCTTGTTGTCGTCAAAGAAAGAGTATTCGTCAAAACCGGCGATAGTTTGATTCTAGACATAATATTGAATCGAGGCAATTTGCATATTGTAAGATGCTATTTTGCAGATAAGTGAACTAGGAATTTTTTTAAGGTTGTAAAGATAATTTGAGGAAGTTATATTTATCATGTTTTATATTTATTAGTGTATATAGAATGAATGATATTTTTGCAGTCTACTCGCTGCCCTGTATAATGTTTTTGAATTGCTTCTTTGTTACCGTCACTAATCATTGTAGCTCAATCAAGAAGAACCGACAGCGGTCATTCTGGGAGGCAAGGGGCCAAAGTGCCTTCCAGCTACCTTCACCCTGATAATGCTTGGCAAATTTCACTACTTTGCTACTGTCACTTATCTTTGTAGCTTAATCAAGAAGAAGCGATAGCGATCATTCAGGGGGGCAAGGGGCAGGGGGGCAAAGTGCCCTCCAGCTGCCTTCATTAGGCTAATGTTTAGCAAGTTTCATTCGTCGACAAATGCTCAGCTACTTCTATATTCCTTGTCAAATTTAGCAGCCGTGTCCCCCCTGTTATACATATCTCTTCTGTCCACATTCATTCCTGCTCTTCCCGTTGTTTCGTCAATGTTTTACTGTCAAACCTCAAAGGCATAATTTAATGTCATCTCTTTAGTGCATAGAAATAATAATATGTTGTTTGTCTTCCAAGGTTCATTTTCATTCTACTTTTTTCTCATTTGTTAAGATCTGTAGCCCATTAATTATTACATATCTTTTTTCACTGATTCTAATTCTATTAGATTGTTTTGCCAAATATTTGATTGCAACCCTAAACCTTTCCAACTCTATGAGCTGTCACGTGGTGCCTGCTTCCTTCAATTTTCTTCAAATTTCTTCCATAATTTTGTCCTTATTGTCATAATTAGGCAGAGTTTTCTTTAAGCTTACATGTCTCAGTTCTTTTATTTAATGCAGCGATAGCTTTACGACATTTCTTTCGGACATTTTAAACCTACAATCACATGCTATCGAATCTGCTGTTAGGCCCAAGGAGACTTCGTTAATGAAGAATTTCCATGCCTCATTTCCCCGTTATTTGCGCCAGGTTTGTAAGGATCTTCTCAAGAATCTAGAAGCAGGTCTTATCAAATTTTGTGCCACAGCAGCTGTTGTTATTGTCAAGATCAGGTTTCTCATGCGATAGTGGTGTCTTGCCGTAGACGTTTGCGCAGCCATTAATGCATTTGACATACTTTGAGACTCAAAAGCAAAAATCCTTTGTAAGCATATGTTTTCTTGACCAGATCTCGTGACGTTTTTCATGTATAACTGATGTTCTTTAGAAAGAAATACAATTGAGCTATTAGGACTAGAATAGGTTAAGAATACTTTTTAGTATGCCTTTAAAAGGATGTTTTGTTGTGGTAACCTGATTTGTAACTGCAGTGCTTTTTTGAGTTTTTGTATGAGAATAAACGACAAAGCTCGCTATAAAACTGCCTCTGCGTTTTTCAACTATGACTATTTGTCGTCAGATCTTTGCATAAAGTCGTGTGTATCTGCGCAACCGTAGAGAAAGTTGACTGCAGAGTATCGTAACGCAAATTGCGTCTTTATTGTCTATATTCGAGAAACTTAGATGCTGTTATTCTCATATTGAAAAACCTAACATTGCGCTGACCCACGGAGAAAAATTCACAGTAGGGCATTTGGTTATGAAACAGGTGCATTAACACCTGCGTATCCTTGGAGATTGGCTGCTGTAAACGCCTCTTTATATTTGACATAGCAATTTGCAGATCATGATGATGGTTGTACTCTACAGCAAGTTCAATGATTGAGTTTAAGAACAGCTCAATGGAGGTATGCTTTACACGATGTATATATACTGGTTTATTTTACATTCTACTAGTCCATTTTCTCTTGTCTATATGGAGCGCAACGCTTCTAGCTTTCCAGCAGCGCTTATTACAGTCCTGTATGTAATGCTTTTATCGCTGCAAAACTGCCTACTCTTATGTAAACAAATGCACATTTTATAGCCTTAATACCACTTATGGGTTCACTGTAGAAGCACAACAATTAGTATTAATGTCTTGCATTCGATTTGGCATCTCATTGCCATACTCATTATACATTTTCATAAGAATATTCGTTCTGTGAACTGTTGTATTTTACGTTCTCACACGATTTCTCACTGAAACAATGCCAGCTAGACTGTCATGCTCAGGGCCGCCGAGAGAATTCAGAGGTCCCGGGGGGGGAAGAGAAAGATGAGGCCCCCCTGCGAGTGAAGCAAGTAGAAAATTTTTCATGGCCGAGAAAATAACATTGGAAAGTTACTGCTAGATTACCCTATGAGGCCCCCATACCTTGAAGCATTGGGTGTTATGAGGCCTCTTGAACGTTGACGCCCTGGGGAAATTTGCCCCCCTGCCCCACCCTATCGGCGGTCCTGGTCATGCCAGAACTCATGTTGTGGCAAGGCATTAGCCCACGAGGAAAGTTTCAAGAATTTAGACCCCAACAATTGAATAGAACCTGGTTAGCAACTGTATTTAGGACTTTTTTGTGCTGGAAGTAAGATGCTCCATTAATACTTTGCAGCATCTATTGATAATCCTCTTTTGTATAAAAGTGGATAGCTATCTTTCATTTAGCCTTTTGAATGTATTTAAAGTCGATGTAAGCTTCATTGCATCTCTACCGTGGCAGTGCTGACAAATTTGAATGCTATATCGTAAAAGCTACAGCTATCACCTTGAAATTGACATAGCCAGGGTAGTGGGGGTGAACTGTCACCTCCAAAGACAAGAGGGGTGATTTTTGTGGCTTTTTGAAATATGTCTATAACTGTGCCTTTATTGACATTATTGCAGGGTCTGATAGTCAATTAATTTTTTGCCCCCCCCCCGGTCGTTAAATTGCGTAGAATTATGAGGAGAGGATGGTAGCATTGTCAGCACATTTTGATATCTCAAAAATAACATATTGATACCTCCAAAATAACATATAGCTATCTCCTAAACAACATGTTGGTATATCCTAAACAACATGTTGGTATATCCTGAACAACATGTTGCTGTACCCTACAGTGCATATTGCTATATCGTAAACAAAAAATCAAGGACTGGTGGAACTTCAGGTGTTTTGTTACCATTGTTTCATTTATTTTCTCAGATTTTCTCCGTTCCTTGCATAGAAACGTTGCTAAGAGCCATTCCTAGAAATTTTCTCTGAAGGGAGATGTGGGACCTGCACATTGCCGATGAAATGGACGTGGTTTCCAGTTCTTCATCATGTCGTTGCATCTTCTTTTTGGGCTGCAAAAAATTAGATTATTTTGCCAACAAAATTGGCAACAATGGTGATTTCCCAATAGAGTTTTTGTTTGGTGGGAATATGACAACCTAATCTCACCTTACGACACAGTTCCCAACATGCACAGACAATATCTAGATAGTGTTCAATCTTAGCTGGCAGTTTCAAAATCTTACTTGATATCAAGGTGTAGAGCTCTTTAGGGGTTGTATCAATATTTAATGGTAACGTAGGATCTAGCGATATTACTCACAGCTGTACTTAGCCAACCAAGGCTTTTATAAGTTATTTTTTTGCTGTGGTGGGAAACAGAACAGCAGAATTTGTTCAATCTGATCCATTTCTCATCTTGAATCTTGCTTCGAGACACTTGTAACGTCAAAATCACCGCGTGCCTAGAACTGTACTGTTTGGTTCTCCAAGCAACCAGAATGTAGTATCACAGTCAACAGGATCACAGTCGTGCCTTAAAGATTTTCTTAAAGGAAGCATGTGCTATTGGAATCCTTACTGACCTGCTACATAAAACACGTAATGATCGCAATCCAATACATCAAACAGACGTTAAACGTTGCTATTTTGCTTTACTGCTCCTTCCCAGCTCAACCCATTTTTACCAGTCTTCTCCTTTGTAGTTCTAAGCATTAAAAATCACACTTCTTTTATAAAAACACCCAACGTTTTCCCGTGCCTCAGTACTCTTACATTTTTCTGATTTTGAGCATAGAATTATTCCTAAATTATTCTTAATTACCAAAGGTTTAACTTTGCCTAAAAATTTAAGGAATATAGTCCAAACTTTTTGAAGTTTTACTACATCATAAAGCAAGAGTTTAATTTTTTTATATCGATAATACAAAAGTACATCTGAAAACAGTTTTATAACTAGGTTGCAAAAAGTTCTTATGTCTTGATAAAGCTTGAGCCTCGTCTTATTCTTAAATTATTCTTGAATTTCAACGATTTTGAGTCTCAATAATTTTATGAACTTTATTCTTATAAAAAAGGAGAGTATATTGTCAAGGAGTAGTTTGTGCTAGTTTGTGTAATTTTCCAGGGTGTATTTCACCATCCAAAAATGGAAAGGCAGAGAATGATATTTTTCTTTGACTGTGGCGATTTTGTTCCAACAACTTCTTCATCATATCATTTTTATTGCAATGGAGCTCTTAAGGTGGGGCAGGGATAAAAATTAAGGGGGCATGAGCTTAAGTAAATCCCCAACCTTGAAAATTTGCCATTTCGCAGGGCAAAAGCAGAAGTACCATGTATTTCTGCAAGGTAGCTTACTGGCCCCAGGGCCATTGGTCAACTACTGCTACTAAAAACTAAGGTCACAGACGAGAAATATTCGCAGGGTAACCCCTGATACCCCCAATATGTATTGAAGTTACACCCCTGGTGTGGGGACATTTCATTGAACAATGTCATTGAGCATTTTATTCAGTTTTCATACCCAACTTCAATTGCTGTATATTATTGCTTATATCTTGAAATATCTCATGACAAATACAATGCTTGTGTTCTCAAGAATTACTCATACGTGCAATTTGGCTGTCTTTACCTTATACATATGACGCAAATTACCCAACTCATTATTGCCTTCGAAATTAGTGACGTATCTGATAGTTAATTATTTCCTGCTTGTTTGACTTTGGTTTTAAATTTCATACCTGCCATCTGAAACGATTGTCTACCTGCCAGGAAGAAGCAGGGGTGACTCTAGGAATTTTCAGACTGGACGCCGACTATTCAGAAGGGGGGATTTAAATATGGTCAATAGGGTATTTAGAACTGCGACTATAGCAGGGGGCCATAGCTACCTCGCTCTCCCAGTGCCACCCTTGGGAGGAAACGCAGTATTGTACCCAGGGATGTTGGAAGCATTCATTCAGGATATTTGCCCCCTGCAAAAGCAGCCTTAGCTGATGGGGTTACCGTGCGTAAAGAATATGAAATGAAATGAAAAAGTTGGGGGGTAAATGTGCTCAGGGGGGAAAAATGAGTACCAGAAAGTGTATGAAAGGTCAGTCACGTGCTCCTTGTGCCCCCGGCTGCCACGACTATTATCGTACCTTTGCCAGCCTCAAACTGCCTTAGCACTTGTATCGGAAGATATTTGTGTCGGATGATAATCGATATGGTAGTGATATCATGGCTTCACTGTACCATGGAGATAAAACAAAGCAAACAGGAATTTCATTGGTTGTGGTTGTGACGTTTTTCCGATTATAAATATATATAAGCTTAGGCACAAAAGGATAAAGAAACATCAGGGAAACATTAATCAAGATAAACCAAGCCAATCCTGTTGATGCTTTTGATGGTAAGGCAGTTTAAAGGTTATATGATAGTTAAAATAGATTTTAAGCGATTGTTTTATACGAAATATCAGTTTATTACATTAATTTGATATTTGTTTTCGAGTTTTATTTAAGGCAACGGCTCGTCTTGCATACACTAGAATATCAATGTCATACATAAAAATTTATGCATTGTCATCAGTGAACTATACACATACACAAACATATTCTTAAATTTTTCTGGTCTTGAGCCTAAAATTATTCTTAAATTATTTATGTGTAAAATGTCATTTCGTCTGAAAGTCAAAGGAATTTATTCAGATCTTTGTTGATGTTTTATTTCATCATAAAGCATCAGAACAGTGGAACAGAACAATAGGTATTGTATTGATAACATAAATTAACTTGAATTGAATTGTATCATACCATCTTTGCCTCAAGGATTTCTCTTTGCATCAGAAAGAATAGCAAGCAAAATGTACAATGATCCAAATTTTTTCAATGAACAACTTAGAAGAATCAATGCAATTAAGAATCCTATACTTCAATAATGTTTATAAGGCTAATAATTTTTATATCTTTTACGTTTCTTTGTCACGTCCACATTGAAGCCATGATTTCGGGATTTTCTTTTGATGAAGAGTTATAATCAATGTTTTAATAAACGTTTTTATAAGAAAGGTTTTCCAGCCTAGTACTGAAAATTTCTCAACTTTTTCACAATTACAGTATCAAAACTTTCTTAATACTTTCATAGCAAAAATTTTTGAGTTCCAATACTTTGTGCATGTACATTAATAAAAAGTA
>WIPJ01000447.1:753644-791845 GCA_018155075.1 Cassiopea andromeda
ATATATATATATATATATATATATATATATATATATATATATATATATATATATATACATATATATATACACACACACACATACACACACTCAGGGTACAAAAGCATTGAAACAATGGCCTTCAGCAACATAAAAACGTGTTCTCAAATAGCTTAATCCTTTTTTGTAGTTTTTGATATCATATTGGTAGTTCGAAGTATTTTGAAACCTATGATTATTGCAAACATTTTGCATTATTTACTTTTACATTTTACATTTAAAAGAAAAGATGGATAACTTGTAATGCCAATAACTTTTGATCTACGCAAGATATAAAAGTTGCTCCTTCTGGAAATGTGAATTGAAGCCTTCTGAACATGCTTGCAAAATATTTTTCAGTTCTTTGCAACTGTTTGTTATCAGTTTTTTCGCATAGAAAGTACAATTTTTACCACGAAAACACGCTTCTCGATGCTTTTCGAACGAATTCTTGCAACATTATTGGCAGGAATCCTTCGATGGGGATTCCTTTGTTAGCCAATCAATATTTGATGCCAATGCTATGCCTTCTACGCATGCTCTTAGATTCTCTTTGGGAAATTACAACTACTGCGTGAACCTTGAGGATTCGTATCCCCAACAAACATACGGCTTCTTCACTGCCACTCATGTGCAGGTGCAAAATATCGGTATGCACAATAGCTTTTCCTAAAAAGATCTTTATAAACCCCGATGCTGAAGTTTTGAAATTGTAAAAAAGTTTCTACACCCACCTTTTTTATAAAAATATTTAATTTTTCGCTGAGGGCCAATATTTTAAAATGTTTTCGGTTTTTATTCTTAGATTACTCCTAGACTATTCCCAAATACTGAAGGTGTAAAATCAAAGGATTATATTCAAATCTTTATTGTTGCATCACTTCATCATAAAGCAAAACAAAAGTGGATCAGAATTACAAATATTTTATCGATAGTGAAAAAGTTAATCTATAAGAATTACTATAGCTCAAACACACAAAAATTCTTAATCTTGGTGAAACTTGACCCTTATATTATTCTTAAATTGTTCCTAAATTTCAGCGATTCTGAGCCTTCATAGTCTTATAAACTTTATTCTTTTAAAACAGTGTGTACTGGCTCAACGAAAGTTACAAACAATTCACATTTCCATCAAATGCTAGTTCTTATCATGAGTTGATCTTTTAAAAATTCTTTGTTTTACATGCTCTTGTTATCATGCCCAATTGTAGATTACACATTGAGTTGCACTCAAAACGTCAGGATGGCAAATTACTAGCTTGTCAACAAAAAATATAGTATTTGTTTGCCTCTATCAATTCTCATGAATACATGAAAAAAGCCAATGTTTTCCAAAACGCTAGTGTTAAGTCCTAACAATAACCCACCTGTACTCTTGTGGGCGAGTTGAAATCCCACGCCAACCTTGAAGAGTTATACCTAGCTCAAAATAAAGAGGGCCCTCGATGAAATTTCAAAGAGGATAAACAACACCAAATACAATGCTTTAGTTTTTGTATATGAGTAATCATTCCTTATCGAATGTATTTCATCGCAGCAGGGCATCTTAATCATCAGTTCCAATTGCCCTGTTGGGCATTCTGAGTTCTCTCATCCTTTTTAAATTTTATTTATTAGATTGGGTAGTTTCTGCGTTTGTTTTCGTTTCAAATGCAATATACACTTTTGTTTTATTAGAATAAAGTTGTTAAGAATGTTTATGCTCAGAATCGCTGAAATTTAAGAATAATTTAAGAATAATGCGAGGCTCAAGCTTCATCAAGACTTAATGTTTGTGTAGGCCTATTTGAGCTATACTGTGTCTTCTTGGAAGAGCTTCCACTCGAATGAACGCCTCCCCTAAAGCAAATGTGTTTAAATGAGTGTCCCCTCGAATGCTCACTCCCTTTAATAACGATTTGTTAACGATAACCATTAAAACAAGACACACAAAATCACTCAAATAAAACATGCTATAGCAATTAAACCATTGAAAAATTTGTCGGAAATCTGGTTACAAGCATATTTCCTATAAAAATATCTATTTAGCTAGAAGGTTCCTTCCTTTTCTTCAATTCTGCTTGTATTATAACGGCAGATTTTCACCTTTTGTATGCGCCGTATATCGAGTGAGCCCGTAACTAGTCAAATTATTATGCCTTCATCTTCAAAAATATGGGCGTGGCTACAAGTAGGCCACTCCCATTTGGGGGATTGCACCTAAAGCCCCTCCTTTAGAAATTACTTTTGTACAGGAGGCACGTGTTCCTTACTTTTTACAAATTTTAATATTCACTGCCCCCTTACAGAGCTACCATATTTGTATGTGAAGGTTTCCTGAATATATGTATCCCCAGAATTCCTAACTGTTTTCTACAACAAGGATCCTTGTAACAACATTTTTCAAGAGAGATTTTTGGTGGTGTAAAAATACACGTTTTATTTTATAAGAAAATCATTATTTTACCTGAGCCTTAATTTTCATAACTTTTCCCGAAATCGAGCCTCGGATTTTCTTAAATTTTTCTTAACTTTTACTGAAATAAACTGGCTAGAATGGTATAAACTTAGTATATAATATTGTATACTTGAAATTGAATTCCATCTTTAGCATTTTGAATTCAATAACGACGAAATATCGATTTTTTGCCTATAAAAACACTTAATTTTGGAAATTGAGTCTCGTGATTTTCTTAAGATTTTGACGATTTGAGCTTCATTTTCTTATAAACTTTTTTCTTATAAAAAAACGTGTATGTGGTACCTTGATTTTATATAATGAAGATAGAACACCTTACGCGAACAATTGCCAGCCTACGGGCACAAGGAGGATAATGTGTTATCTGTCGTTAAAATATTTATATCAAACAAAGGCCGTCTGCCATTTGCATGCTTAAAAGAGGATTCTGCTGCGGAGCGGCCTACTGCAATGAAGTAGGAAGGACGTGTTCAAGGAATTTTACAAATTACGCCATCACGTTTTCAGAGAGCGTACAGTGTGCTTACTTAATGCTACGTAAGCGATAAAGTATGTATTACAGATCATAAGTCCTCTTTAGCATTATTTTTACCTTAAATAATGTTTTCCAAACTGATGTTTGTTTAAAACTAATTATAAGTATGTAGTTTTTGCCAGAGCTGCAAATAGGTTTTATACAGACTTTTCTTTTTGAGAATAATGTTCAAGAATAAGAATATTAAGACTCAGAGCCGCTGAAGTTTAAGGATAATTTAAGAATACTGCATGGCTCAAACTTCATCAAGACTTAGAGTTTTTGTGTATTTGCGTTACAGTACTGTTAGTAGATTAGCATTTGCACTATCGATACCATGTTTATAATTTTCTTCCTCCTTTGACTTGCTTTATGATGAAGTAAGTCACCAACAAAGATTTGAACATACTCCTTTTATTCTAAGGTGAAGGCGCACCGTTTAAATTTAAGAGCAGTTTTTCATTTTCATTTCATTTCATTCATTCATCATTCAATCTTAAATACAATTCAATAATTCTGCTATGCAACAGCAATTTACAAGATAAGAAACAGTACTAAGAAATCACAATTTACAGCAAAAAAACATACCATACAGGATTGCATTTAACATTAATAGATTAAGGAGGAGCTCCCTAAATAGATTAACTAATCGAGAGAGAGCCCCTCCTTAAAAACAAGATTTCTAAACTAGGTTTCAACCAAGTTACTAACGGAAAAATATCCTGAGAAACTGTCAGTTTGAAAATTTTTAACCATCAAAAGTTAAAAACAATTCGATCATCAAAAGTTAAAAAATAAGCAACCTTTGGGACTAGGCATTTACCTTAAGCCTGTAAAAAATAGCATGCATTCCATCGTGTGTGTGGAGGGTTTGTATTATGATGCGTTTACGAGAAAGAGATGCATCTCAGAAAAAGTAGTATTGATGTTGCGTAACGGGTTAATCATCCATTTCCAGCATGTCGTTTTTTTCAATGCTAAGCATAATTTTGACCATTCATAAATTCTGACAACAATAAGCAGTAGCAATTTCACGTAATATTCAAGAGTGTAGTTAAATGCGTCAATACACGAGAATTCTTTTCATAATTGGCATTCATATAGAGTTCGGTAGTTTTGACGTAGAGGGTGAACGAATGAGGCAAGGCACCTTTCGCCGAAATGAAAATTTATCTAGGTCAGCGATTACAATAGCATCGCAAGGGTCCCGTGTAGGACGGTAATATTTCTATAAACCTATTTCAATAAAATTTAACAAATGATGTTTGAATTCCTTATTGAAATCTTGAGAGGGTTTCCATCCAAGAATATTGTCTTCCT
Source organism: Cassiopea andromeda (assembly GCA_018155075.1). Lineage (NCBI taxonomy): Eukaryota > Metazoa > Cnidaria > Scyphozoa > Rhizostomeae > Cassiopeidae > Cassiopea > Cassiopea andromeda. The sequence continues at coordinate 757,955 of WIPJ01000447.1, forward strand.
GTTTGTTACCCAATCCAATCATTTCATTGCCTCTTTTCTTTCAACATTGTGGAAGCCTTTGTCGTCAGAATTTAGCTCTGCGTGGGCGTTTCTCCTCAAAACGGAAAACTCACAAGCTGTTTGTGGTCAAGTTGATGTTAAAGTTGTATGAATTACTTTATTCAGGCGTTTGCTGTTATGTTGTTTTGAGAATCTAACTTTTAATTCAATAATATTGCCTTATTTGTATAGGACATCTTGAGTTGACGGAGCACCCATTGGTGAGTATTTTTGTTGTCTTTTCCTGGAAGTTGTTTTGAGGAATACATGCTTAAGAAGAGGTAAAATCACCGATCACACGATTCCGTATTGGCGTTCGTATGCACTTACAAGCTCGCTTACAAGTATGGGAAAAAGTGTCGTCAAACTCGACAGTGAGAAAGTCAAAGTTTCACGTTCTACCTACAATCCATATGTAGACATCGGATCTGGGAATCCAAGTGGCAAAAGGGCTGTATTTCGTACGAAATCCGAACCTATTACTTCAAAGATGAATATGAATTGTGGCAAGCGTATTTTCGCGCAAAATACTTGTAAACAAGGAAGTACAGTAACGTCATCACGTCAAGGCCTCCAAAACGAGACGTTATACATGATGCTGCAACCACCAAATGAATCTTCAAAGAAAAAAAACACTTATGTTAGCACAGCTATAGTCAGTTGTAAAAATTCAGGCCTTCATTTCAAATCCACCCTTAACCGGAGCACATCAATGTCAGAAGGCGATTTACGCAAGAGTCATTACACTGAAAGTGCCGAAGAGCGTCAAATTAGGAAAAGTAACCAAGATTCTACCATGGACTCGGATATTTTGACTCTTTCATCACTTTCCTGCCAGCCCGTAGCAAGAGAAGCTGACTTATCCAGATCTGTTATTACAGTGCAGCCTTGTCCTTCCAAGCAGGTAGATTGCGATCTTTCAGATGATATCCCTGCAAAAGACAAGTGCTTTCGATGTCTGAGAACCTTGCAAGGCATCGTGAACTGTTGTACATGTCTTTGGTGCTTCGATGCTTGCTGTTATCATTGCTTCAAAGATGATGTTGGCTACACCAGCTGGTTTAAAGAGATGACCTCGTGCAATAAAAGACCAATAGAAAACATCCAGCAATGGGGTTTGTTTGGCCTGGCAACGATTGCATTCCCGTGTATTCTCTTTTACCCTATTCTTGGTGGAGCAGTGAATCAATGCTTGAAGTGCCGGCTTGCAAAATATCACAGCAGTTGACCCATTGTAAGTTTTCCTAAATATATCTTCATAGCTGTATAGTCCATAGCAATGCTGTAAATGAAATTAATTTGAATTCGCTTTAATTTAGCTATCGCCATTAAATTATCGATACATTAGCGATTCCTATTAACTTATTGATATGTTGCTGTAGTGCAAGTTTTGTAGAAATCGTTATGTCAACTGTAGTTTCTGTTAGAGGAAAGTAGAACGCTCAAGTAAATAGAGCTGAAAAAATCTAGTTAATAGATATTAGAAATTTTAGACTTTTCTGTCCAAAGGATTGTTCTCAGTAAGCTGCTTTAGTTTTGTACTTCCAGGTCCCTAGGAACCATCTTCCTAAGTGTTTAGAAATGTATCATTATTTTAAGTACACGTTTCTTCAATAGGAAAGTGGTTTTAAGAAAGAAGTATTCAGCTGCTCAAACAGTTAGGAAAGTTCAGTATTGGATATCTGAGACTTAAGAAAGTTTCTTAGTGTTTATGCATTTAGATTCGATTTATCTGTGTACAAAATGTCATGCATGTGAAGTTGGCTACCTTCTAAAAGTTGAACTTCTGTTATTTATTAAGAGTTATCATCATTTCAAGTGCAAATGGAGCTTTTTCACTTTCCATTAATGTGCATGCGGAAAGCATTGGAACTCAAAATTCTTTGCTAAGATAGTATGAAACCGAAACTGAATTTTGAAAAAGTTATGAAAGTCTCAGTACTGGGCGAAAAAAATTCTTATAAGAAAAAAACGTGTATTTATCTCTTTTCTAAATCTACTATTCTCAAGGTGACAAAGTGCATGAATAGCATAGTTAGTATTTATGTACATATTTTAAGTTACTATAAGTGTCTTTCCTAGTTAGTATTTATTTTGCTTTCTATGTGATTACAGTTTGTCGTGAATATCTACTTTTAGTTTGAAAGTGCTGTTTTCTTCCTTTTGTGCTTCTGTTGTCGTGTAAACAAAAATCAGGTATAGTATAACCAGGGGCGAAGCTTAGGAAAATTGTTGATGGGGTGCATAACCCCAATTTCCCGACAAACAAACTTCGTTCGAGCCCAATTCGCCGACAACAAGGACCTCTTTGAGCTTCATCAGAAACCAACGTTGACGAGTACTATCGATTTTGCCAAATGCGCCGACAAGCTACATATGGGGGTCACCCCCTATGGCTACGTTCCTGAGTATACCACTTCTATGCAATTGCTTTCTTATTTTTGAAGGTAGGCCTTAGTTGAAGAGCAACTTTCATTTCTACTCATTGAAGAACAGCAAGAGTCCCTTCACAAGTCGCAAGTCTGCAGCAGTTCCATTCTTCACGAGCCTAAGTAAATGGAATGCATCAAGAGTTGAAAGTAATCAGATTACTTTCAACTCTTGATGCTGCATAATGTTTCAATGTTTCTGTTTAACGAATCATACGTGAACTGGAAGCTTAAAGAACCTAAATAGAACAGAATTCTTGGGCAAATTTTTTAAAAATTGCTTTTAGCACTACCTCGTAGAAAATCCTTTAACGTACAGCCCAAGATGGTTTGTTTTTATTGACTCCAAATGTATTGATTGTTAAAAACATTATCATTACCGTTGTTATCAATCATGTTTTTGTAATGATATTGTACGAGAGAGAGAAACGCCACAAAGTAACTTGAACACTATCAGATACATTCTTTTTCTTTTATAATAGCCAGTAAAATTGAGGTTCCGACTGGCTGTTCCTAATTTTTCCCAAATTTTGAGGATGAATTGTTCTTAACTTGTTCTTAAATTAGTACGGTGTAGGGAATTTAGAAATACATAGGAAGACAACATACAAGAAAAAATTGGATACTTTTGATTTATTGAGAGCCCATTTGCCAAATTTAACACCCAAGATAGTCTCTCTTGGGTATTAATGTTTTTATTGAAAAAGTTGATAAACAATTACAAGTAAACAATGTCAAAACAGTAACTATGTAAATTTTCCTCAGGCTAACAAGGAAAAGACATGCCATGTTCCTGTTTGTGGAAAGTTTATGCATCGTTGTCCAAAAATAAATGTTACGACAGTGCTTCAGTCTAACCCTTGTTCTTAATTTGCTCTTCAATTACCATCAAATTTCAGGCTCGTGTTCTTATAAAATTGTTCTTATAAAAAGGATGTATATGCTAAAAATCTAAATATTTCCCAGCTTTTATGAAAAAATTGCTTTGTCAAGCGATGGATATAGAATCTTCAAACGTTTCTTTATTACAATGTAAAGTAATGGAAACCAAAACTTTCTTTCTGTAAAATCCTCCTAGCCTTTCGAAAGTTTGTTTTCAATAAGTCTTCAATAGGTCTGTTGATTTCTGATGGCAATGGTTTGTTCACTCATGGGCATTATAGGCCTAAAGAAAACTGACTACAATCGTATCAGAAATTGGAGCCTTACTCTGAAGCAGCCATGTTTTTCCACACTTTCTGATTATCTGCATGCGCTATCCCTCTGTCGCTGGTCAAACGCAAAATTCCTTTGAGGATATGGAAAGCAAGTTTGACCAACCATGTAGAGGGTATTTAGTCATGTGACTGCATGTAACTGTAATACCAAGATGGCGCCGAGTTCTGCATGCACTGAGAGCAGTTTTGTAGTGACGTTACACTTTGCCTGGATTTGAGTCAGGTGTGCGATGTTGTAATGAACCTGCGACAGATGTAACGTTTACTGGTAACATTGTGTTGCTTTTATTTAGCTCAATGTTATTGAATGCAATTTCTTACATCATTTTTGGCTGAAGTCTTCAGATATGAAGATTTGGAGCTTTAGATATGAAATAATCTCGCTGATACCAAAATCCAACTTTTCATTCGCTCAAAGCACCCAAACGAGTCACTTTCATTTCAAAAAGCATTGGTTTCTGCGCAGCAGCAGTACTTTCTTGTAACTAATCTAGTTAGGGGTCATTCACATATTACGTCACACGAGGGGGTTGGAGTGGGGGTCTTTTGATTTTTGTGACTAAGGGTGGGTGTGTCATTTTTTGGAGTTTGATGATCCACCCACACTTTGATTTTTAACAACTCGACATCTAGCACATTTGGCCTGAAAATAGCAAGACTGGACATTTCTTTGCAAAAATTTGGCTTCACGTCTAAAAAGAATGTGGCAGTCTTATTTTGATGCCATCTTGGCCGTCTTCACTTTTCGTTTTCACCATTTTCAATAAAAAGGACATGTTAAAAACATTATTACGAAAGCAGAAAATATCCTATTGAAAGTCAGAATGTGACGTCACACATTTGGGGTAAGTGGGTACTTCTGAATTTCTGACAAAGTGTGACGGGGGGTGGGTGGGTGTCTGAAAATGCCAAAATTAGCGTGTTGTAATACGTGAATGGTCCCTTACTGTTCAATTTTCGTATTAATGGTTTACCGATTGTCACTTGTAACTACACGTTTTTTTAATAAGAAAATCATTATTTTGCCTTAGCCTCAATTTTCTTAACTTTTCCCGAAATTGAGCCCGAGATTTTCTTAAATTTTTCTTAACTTTTACTGAAATAAACTGACCAAAATGGTTTACACTTTCGTTATTGATATTGTATACTTGAATTTGAATTCTATCTTTAAGATTATGAATGCAATAACGACGAAATACCGATGTTTGGCCAATAAAAGCACTTAATTTTGGAAATTAAGTCTCGTGATTTTCTTAAGATTTTGATGATTTGAGCCTCATTTTCTTATAAAATTTTTTCTCATAAAAATAACGTGTATCATGACTCATTATTTTGCATTCTTAAGGAGGGCTGAAAAATTTGCAAATTATCAGAGGTTTTAAAATGCAAAAATAGTAAAAAGGGCTAGCTTAACTTTGAAAATGTAATGACGGAATAAATTGCAAATATCTCAGCTAAAAGGCTCTTCTTGTGAAAGGTAGAGGAGCTGTTAGGAATGCGAAGCGTGGGGCAATTTGCGATCTGCCCCCTTCTCAGCGGCCTTGGCTGCATGCCGGGAATTTTCCCAAGGGGGCTGATTTATCTGTAGAGGGGGCTGAAGTACCATTATCAGGGTACTCTACGTGGAAAAAATCATTTTCACCTTCTGACAGGGGCTAGCATGCTCCGAACTTGTACTTTGTAGCTAACAATAGTTGGAAAGGTTCCTATTTAATTTAGTTAAATATCCTATCACTTACTGAGTTATTGGAAATTAATGTTAATGCCTACTGTATAATAATACCATTGTACAATTCTTATTAGTAAGCTCACCAATTTAAAATGCAGTTGTCCAGAAACCGATGATAACACCGATAACATCAATGTGGGCATGGAAATAAACGCCCACAAAACACGGAACTTTATAAGGTTCTTGGGTGATAATTGCTAATCAGTTTAACTTGAATGTCCCAATTAGACCCGCAAGAAACTATATAGATTGGAAAGTAAGCCCAGATCATCACTGACGCGAAGGGGTATTCATTGCGTTCAAATGCAAATCGTCAGGGCCGTGGAGTGGGGGCAAATTGCCGCAGGACCTCAAGATCTTAGGGGCACCATAACTCGTTGGGCCTCAAGATTTCGGGGCCTGATGAAGTAAAAACGGTAGTAATTCTCCAGGGTTGACACACATACCCTCTATTCAGTCACGAAACATTAGAAATTCTTGTGAACTAGAATGTATTGTAAATAGAATGCGTTATAAGTCTTATATATAAGTTTTTTCACATGGCCCCCTGGAAAACAGATATTTGTATCTGAGGGGCCATCATGTTTAAAGAATTTAAATGAATAAAAATGAAACCCTACTATTAAACCATGTGGGGGGCAACTAGACCTAGTGGGTGTGGCAGCAAACAGGGAAAGGGAGGTGTTTGGGCAGTGGCGGTTATTAGGAGGTCGAGGGGGACAGCTTGCTCTCCAGGTGCTAGCGAGTTTAGCTTGTCCAAATCCAGGAAACGTTTGACCTCAAATAGCCATTCGTCACTTTGTTTTTTAAAATCTAGTATCTAAGAAATCAAACATTAGAACTTCATTATTGATGCATTGCGGAATGTTTTGTTGACAATATTCAATTATTACTTTTCAATTTCATACTTGCTTTTTTAACTGTATGAAGCAAGAGCATTTGTTATTATATCAAGAGCCCCTCAATCTCGTTATTTTGAGCACAATGACTACTTGGCAAATTCAGCACTGGTGCCCCCAATTTTTTTTTGAAAAACCACCACTGTGTTTGGGGGTTTCTACCAGAAATGTTTCAATCACCTTGCCCTTTAAATTAGCTTACAAAGTGACCAATAACTTTTATAGTGCCAAAAAAACATCAGAGGGGCCCAGAAAAGATTATATAAAACTATATTTCGTATAATGCTTGAAAATACCACATTGGTAAACACCATTAAATTAGTGCTACAAAACTTCAATCTATCCATAATCTATAATCTTTGACAGAAATCTAGAAGGCAATAACAAGATGCAAAATGATTGTGATTCAAAATTATGGGCAGGCAAGATCCTTCAGTTGGGCAGGTAGCACCCCATATGCCCCTCCTGGCTTCATGGGTGCTTCTGTTTTTCTGCTCGCTTGGTTTGCAGGGGGCCTCCTATTTCTCTTTTTCTCTAGGGCTTCTGAAATCTCTCGGCAGCCCTGCAAATCATGCAATAAATTACTTCCTCAAACATTTCATTTAGAATTCAGCCGGCTATGATATTATTTCTGTATATATGATTGATGCACCATACTGAAACTGTAGGTCAAATGTAGCAAATACTACAGAAAAAAGCGGGAAATGAAGCATGTGACAAAAGAGGCATGAAGACAATGAAAACACAATGCATGTCAACAATATTTACTGGCTAGCTCTGCTGAACATTCAATACAAATCCTTAATTAATCTGCACCTCCTAGATAGTAAACACACTTCCTGTTACTGATTTTTCCTAACAAATCAACCTTCCAATGGTAATAGTAAAAACAAGACTTTTATCAGTAGCCAGTTGAGGGCAAGAGGTTTGAAGGCTTCTCTGTACCGGCCTCAGTGGGAAATCCTCCTGTGTCATTTGAAAGTTGATTTAAAGAGGTAAAATACATCCCTATATGATATCAGGTCTTTTTGTAATGTAGGATATGTGATATCATAACCTTTTGAAAAGTAGGATTCAAATATACAAAAGCAGCCTAAAATAACATCTAGATGAATTAAAAAAGAGAGATACGGTGGTACTCAAAGAAGCCTTGTAGTAACATCCGTTTTTAGTGAAGAGAATTTAGAATCAAATATGTCCATAATCCTGTCCTGTTCTAGAATAACAATGTACTCATGCCACCCATTTCGCTTTGTTCCTTTACGAAAATCTCAAAATATTGGTAGATGATGGTGACAGCCAGGAGGATACCAGTTCCAGAACCAATAGCACCTGAAAACAAAACATCAAGGCTACAGCAAGAACGTAATATGACAACGTCACTTCTGCTTTGAGTTAATGGGCAATATCTGTATGGTCAGAAATAAAGGTGAAAAACTCTAACTTTTGCTAACACAAATATTTTATGCAAGACTATTTAACAATCATGGGTATGAAAACAGGGTATTTTGTGAAGTTCAAAGCTATTTATACAATGCCTAGCAATACCAGAAGGTATGTTTTTGCACTTTAAAACATGACACAAATGATCATAAAATTTTCTGATACTAGTAAATACTGATAAGAATGTGCCACAAGACAAGTGTAATTGATTCAACACTACACTTTGAGCGGCGTATACTATAAGAATCACTAACTACTAGTTAGGTTACAGTTCTCATATTAAATGCAAATGCTAAAATACTAATAAATAAACAAACAACTATTTGAATAACTACCTATGAAGTCTGCAATGACAGAAAGAGCACCAATACAAAGTCCTCCAAATGCAGCAGCAGTTGGAATATATCTAAAAAAGCAGCATTCCGTTTAAGTGACCGGAACATGTTGCAAGGTGTACCATTTGAAGAAATTTCAAAAAATATAAAACAATGTAATCTAAGGAGCCTATTTTACAATAAGACAGCAATAAGGAAACATACAAATAAGAAATAATGAATAAACTTGACATGCTGTAAAATCCCAAAGTTTCATATCAGGGTTTATAAAATACAATTTAAAATAAGTCTTTAGCAAACTAAAAAAGGCTTCCTTTAGAAGGTGTATCACACAAGCAGGGGTAGCACCAGGAAGTTTCAAAAGGGGGGCTGACTTTTCTGACAAGGGGGCTAAAATATGGTTAACAGGGTACTTTCAATGGAAAAAATCTCTGAAAAATTTGCTTTTCACCTTTTGATGGGGGACTAGCATTTTTGATGGGGGGCTATAGCCCCTAGGCCTTCCCCTGGCACCACCACTGCACACAAGCAACTCTATGACCCAAAAATGCTTGAATAAACAAATGATTTCACTTCTGGCAAATGCATTTCCTAGAGAATGAGGACAGCTAAAGGTTTAGTGAAAGAAATGAAAAAGACCTACCTATTCAATTCATGAATCATAGACTTCTCTCTATGACCACGCATGACCATCTGTTGCTCTTTTAGTTGCTTGGCAACATCCTTTGCTGAGGATCCTGAAACATCAATCCATGTTTTTGAAAAGAAAGCACATGAACCCAACATAAATACTATATATGCCAATGCATGAACTGGATCTGTACCAATCTGTTCCAATGATTCTGGTGGTGATAGGTAGTAGCAAAGCCCACCAGTTGGGTATGACCGTGATGGACCACCACCATCCTAAAAGAAAAACATTGTACCAAAAGATAAAATCCACTGCATCCATCAGAGGTGATTACAGTTATGAGTTCTACAAACTTGATTTTATTACCCAGTACCAATAATATACAACAAACTTGTCAACATCACCCTTAAATGTTTTATATTCAAGTTAAATTTTATAACCCTATGAAAGCTGAGAGCACAAATGTTATTGATGTGTTATTTGGGTACATTAAACTGCTTACTATCAAAAAGTTAACCAACTTATCAAGTAATGAATGCAAAATTTCATCAAATCACTAAGTCAAAAAGCTACATTACCTCCCATGTTCCAAGAATACTTATGAAGAAGTTTCCAGCAAACTTTGCAGAGAGCATTTGAGAGATGATATAAATGTTGGACACTAAGGCACTCTATAAATGATAAAAAGAAATTGCTACTCTTCTTTTCTTTATGAAATGAGATTAAATGGAAAATCTAATACACCTTTGCAAAGCGCAATATGCAAATGATACACCAAAACAGCTCCTGCCATATTGAGAGTAATTATTTCTTAAACATTTCATTTTCTGAGTAATACTAACCACTCATAATTTCTAACTGATGCAAATTACCACTCAATAGCCCCATTAAGCATCATAGCCAAATAGTTTTAGGAATTCCAAAGTTCTAACACAAATCTGATTACTGTTTGAGTGAAAAAGTCATAACAGTACCATAAAAGTTAATTTTAACATTTTTGTAGACATACACAGCAATGAAGGTTAATAGAAAAAATGAAAGTACCTGGAGAATAATTGGAATGTTGGAGGTGTAGAAGAGCTTAATAGGATAAGAACTGTACTGTCCTCTGTAACGTGCTGATTTGATTGGCAGATCAACCCTAAATCCCTGAAAAATAAGGGAGTATCCACTGATGACGTGAACATCAAATATAGATAAAAACATACTATTACCATGTCTAAAGTATTTCAAGAGAGACAAATTATGACATTACTAAAATAAACAATAAACTTAAGATGGGTGGTGACCCCTTCAAAATCTACTCATGAAGGTATAATGTTAAGTAGAGATAGAAAGTAGAATGTTTGGCATCGAAAAGGAATGCCCTACCTGGAAATATATAACAACACCAAAAATGAAAATAGTTGCCAACAAATTCATCAGGTTTGGAAGGTTCTGTCTGTAAAATGCTTCTCTGAGCCCTCTGACTTTATCAGTACGAGTTGCAAGAAGATGGAAGAGGGCAATGATGGCTCCTTCAAACTCAGTTCCTAAAATAGGATTTACATTGTATGAAGGCTAGGTCCATCACTGTTCAAATAATAGCAAAAGTGCCATATCAGAAAATAATCAGAAATATGCAACTTAAGACATACACAAAATTGTTAAATTTTAGATCATCTATATGTCATCTATGATGCATCTACTCAAAATTTATGCAATCATGTTTTAAAGGAACAATACAAATTTATAACCAACTTCCAAAACAGCATAAACAGCAAAGGTAAGAATCATGATTTCAAACATCATAGGTTAATGAATACAACTAATAGATTGCACAATATTAGACTTCATTGTTATCTTACCCCTTCCAGTATTAACTGTTGCTGGAGAGAATGCTTTCCATACAATTGTCTCACAGATGTTTGTAGCAATGAACAGGGAAATACTTGAAACAGAACAAAACAGTAAATTAATAAATTGCTGAAATGATGAAACTCAATATACATGCACATAATAGGATAGGGTGAAAAATCGACTATCTGGTAGTCATCAACAAAAGCAAGTAAGAACAAATAACTGATTTGGATTCAGCTTTCCAAACTAGTCATACTATACCAATGCACATCACTGATAAGATTTTGTTTTATCATGAACAAAATACTATGCCAAACTTCCGAGTTCACTTTATTGAACGTTATGCAATTCTTCAATTGTATTTTTAAGTATAGGTATACCGTTAACATCAATCAAATGGATAAAAAAATACTGACAATGGCATAATCTTTACCCAAAAACATAGATATCTAAAACTTGATGACAATGGTAGCAGAAATAGCTGTCTACTACAAATTCCAAAATTGAAGTGCTATTCATATACAAATGTAGTCTTGATAATTAGTAATTATGGTTTTAGAAAGGTTATGAAAAACATACTCACCCAGAACCAAGACCATATCCTTTTTGAAGAAGTTCATCAAGAAGTAAGACAATCAATCCAGCGCAAAATAGCTTTTAATGGAAACACAGAAGAAATTCAAAATACTATTACACTATTCCAAATAATGACAAATACAATACACTCAACATTAGTAAAACTGAAAGTAGTGTGAGTGTATGATCTCCTTTTCTCAATGAGACAATATTATCATGTAAAATGCTAGTATCTACAATAGCATGCATCCTTGAAAACTGTATATTCTAAGTATCTAAGTACAATGTAGATATTGGAATAAAAAAAAGTGAAAGACATGCAAAAAAGGCTCTTTTAATGAAGATCTACTGGTTGAGTGTAACACCACTAAAGTGTAAAAAGTACTTACCTGAATAATTATCAAAAGGCAGATACCGGCACCCAAGTCTGATGGATCACCATACATTCCAGTCATCACATAAACTATTGACTGACCAATTGTGATGATCATACCAAACACTAAAATAATTACAAAATGATAAAATAAATAGCAGAAAAACCACCCCCACAATGATTTGAGGAGAAATAATATCGGCTATGAATCTGCAAAGAGAAAATATGTTCTGTCTTTCATTATAAACGTATAGCTGGGTACAATAATGCAAATGAGTAAATAATTCTAAATCTAACAGAATAAACAGGTCTGGATTAAAAGAAATGCTTACATTTTTGTGCACCGTTGAAAAGAGCTCTGTCTCTTGGGGTATCACCAACTTCAATGAGCTTTGCTCCAGCAAGCAACTTAAATATGAACAGGAAAAAACTGTTCTTCAAAGCAGTTTTTTAAAATTATTTTTTAGTTAATAGCTTATGCCAACTTAGAAACTTTATATAAATGCAATAGCATGATTGAGGTAAGGACAAGTAGTACATATGTAGACAATGTGGATCTCAATAGAAGAGCAACAATGAAAAACATAACTGAGAGTTCCTTTCTTGCTATTTAATGCCACATTTCCAGAGTTCAAGATGACATACCAATTTTGTCTTTAAAACTGGTATGTCATCTTGAACTCTGGAAATGTGGCATTAAATAGAAAGAAAGGAACTCTCAGTTATGTTTTTCATCGTGGCTCTTCTATTGAACTTTATAATCCAGCTGCGTTTTCCAAGAAGTGTCTCAATCACAATGAGAATCTTTTAACACAACTCATTGTCAAAATAAACTTGCAACTAACTATTGAACTAGTACATCATTGTCAAATATTGATGATCTTTCTAACATATAAATTCAATCTAATATACCCAAATGAAAATAAAAACATGTGATAATTGCTCTTGCCAGAAAAGTTGATGATAAAAGTACACTTAGGCTGTCGTGAACCTAAACTTGAACAAACAACTTTTGAAAAAGCACATACTTGCATGATAAGTCCTGATGTAACAATAGGTGAAATACCAAGCTCCATAAGAGTACCTTAGACAAAAATGTAAATCAGTAAATTATAATGAATTATATATTTCATTCAAAAACTGTAAGAATATGAACTGCAAGTCTCAAATACTTGCCCCTATTGAGAATAATTATGTATGAATGACCAAGATCACATATTTTGAAAGTTACAGCAAAGAGCTTTACAATATGCAAATATTTGAGTCAATTTATGATTGCTACAAAATGTAAACCAAAATAGTTATAATACCTCTATTTGATGCCATAATAACCCTCATCCAATAAAAGGGATCAGCTGAGTCTGATGACATAATGCCAAAAAGTGGAATCTGGAAAAGAAACAGCATAGCACAAATTTCATCCTTGTTGCACAAGACACTTAAAAATATGTTCAAATGCAGAGAAAAGAAATGCAGAATAGAACAATGTTGTAATTTACTACCATCAATGTGTGTATGTGAAAATAAAGTATTTAAAGTACAAAATTAGTTTTACTTGAAGCAGTATAGCAGGGTAGCATTGGTAGTTAATTGAACTTATAATTTGTTACCTGCTATCAATTACTAACACAATGAAATAAACCAATAAAACACAGGTTACCTGGCAGCAAACCAAAAAAATGAATAATGTTATGGCTGTCCATAATACTTTTTCCCTAAATTGAATCTGCAAAAGAATATTACATATATGTTTAAATCATCTACCCTAAGATAACAATCATGCCAAATGGAAGTCAGTTATTATTTGAGAAACTAAACACAAATTATTGTAATAAGGGTGTTGAAAGTAGAACCAGTTTACTATACACTAACTACAATGGAGGATGGGATCTTAAACCATTTCAATAACACCACTGAGAATTATCATATAATGTCTTGTTTTCAATGCGCAACAGAAATACAGAAAAATTTTTAGCCTGCTGCAAAACTTACAATGACATCTGTTTGTCATTCAGTGTAAAGTTTAACGAGCAGGCAGCTATCCTTACCATTGAAATGGAATGATATTATCTTACCTTCCTTTCGGGTTTTGATACCTCTGGTAGAACCGAAATGAAAGGCTTCAGAATCTCTAGAAATTTAACTAGAAGAAAAAATACGAGGATAAATACAACTGTAGATGATACCGGGCCTAATTTTAATGACACGTAAGCTACAGCTCCAAGAACACAGCGATAAAAACTACATAATAACTTCGCCTAAGTAACACAACTTACATCCCATTGTGAATTTCCAAAATGGAGAAGTGATTAATCAAATCCTTAAAGAAACGCCGTTTCTATGAACCAATTTGTGGGGCTTCCAAGTGACGATCTTGGTAAGCTTCAGTTCATAACCACCACCACAGGAAGATACGTAAAGAAAGACCAAGTACTTCATATGATCAAAGCAACGTCACACAGAGTGCATTCTGGGAATGTCTACCTGCGTTAAGAGCCTCTGTGATATCCACAATATTCTGAAAAAGAGGCTGTAGGAAGTGACTTTGGGATCACTACACGTTCCACGTTGGTTATAATGTTACCAATGTCTTTTATAGTGCCATAAAAGTAGCAAAGACGGTCTGGGACCATGCCCCTCAGAAAAATTTCACAATAGCATTCCCTAAAATGCAGGAGAATGTCCCTGTGCAAACATTATTTGATTAGCTTTACAAAGCTCAATCTATGTTCTTTGACATTGAAAGGCCGTAACAAGATACCAGGTGATCAAGATTCGAAGTTATGAACAGGCAAAGGCGGGCAAGATCGCTTAGCTGGGGGGAACTGTCCCCATGCCACCCCTGACTTATTCTGCATGAATGATTAACGTGTCTTTCCTTTGAATTACGTGATTTATGTGGCTTAGCTGAGAGCCAATAATTATTTCACAAATCAGACTAATGAATCTAATCATTATCAAAAATAGAATTTTTGTTCATTGTTCATCTTCATGTTAAAGATAAAGTGATCTCTTAATTCAGTTTCATCGAATTGAAAAGATTGAAAAAGCTATGATTTGTCGCACAACAACAACAGGATGTCTGCTCGTCACGTATCTATGTTGTAATGCTTCTAGATTTGGTCAATATCAATGGAGAAACGATTGAAAAGTACAGTGTAGAACACTCCTATATATAACTTCAGATAATTATGGGAGGCAATGCCCCCGGCTCCACAGTGTCTATGGGCCTGTCTAAAGGAGATCCTTTGACATGAATAGTATGGTTGAAAGTCATATAAAATGAAGCGGATACGGGGTAGCTTTTCTTTTGCGCGTAGAATCTTTTAGAAGTATTTTTTTGCACATTTAATGCTTTTTAGGGACTCTGTTTGGAGCAATGCCCTATTTGTCAGTCCACACCTTTATTATTTCCAAATGCCCAATTCTAAATTACAACTGCACAATGTGCATCAAATCCATGCTTAAGTTGGTCTCTGCCTTCAGGAAAATGCCCTCAGTTGTTGTCGTGCTGAAGACCAAAAGACCTTGTTATTGAGTTTGCTTAAAAACAATTTGCTGACCTTACCTCAGAGCAGCAATTAGGGTAAATGCAGTGCTAAATAGTATCAAGTAAATATGAATTCTGTTTGAATACATTCGAATCTTGGGGACCTTGGTCTCATGTCTCATTATCCAAACAGTCTTTATGGTTCATTGCTTAACATGGCAAGCCATGCATGACAAATGTAAGAAACTTACAAGGATCTGAAATACAGTAGATCTTCAAAGTCAATGCTGAGAGGAAAAAGTGCAGGAGCCTTAGGAAAAGTGCCCAAGAGCACGCCAATTTGCTATGAGAAAAGGGAATTTAGTAGTGTCGAATCTTAGTTTTATACATAACAAAACATTAATTTAGCTGTCAAATATTTTGCAGATTTTATGTGTCAGACATACAACAGAAACAAAGATATTTTAATGTCAAATCTATAAACTACTAAGCTTTATTTTTGGAGTCACCAGTTGACTTTTCACAGAAACTGGTTGAGTTGATAAACCACTATCCAAGCTTTCAATGCCACTATTTATGGAGTAAGCCTGTAGCCAGGGCTGTGCTCCAGGGGTGGCAAAATTGTCGTGGAGGAATCACTTGGCACAAAGTCTAAGAGCATGTTTCATACCTCATGCTATCACCATCAAATTGTTAATGTGTGTGCAGTAAAAGATTGTACCTTCTAGTATGTCACGGGCACCAAGGTTGAGCTCAAGCAATGAGATCTTCCCATAGCTAAAACGATAAAGCAGCGATAAAAATTGCAAAAAAATTCTCAGGGGTGGCAAAAAGCTAGCTTCACCCCCATACCACTCACTGATCTGTGATAACATCCTATGGCTACGGGCCTGTTATGGAGAAGACTACTCTTTTTTCGTTTTCAGATCAAATTCAACGTTTTTATGTTTATTAGTGTAGCTGTTTGATTGATTGTAGCGCTTCTTTAACTAGCCAGTATGGGAATGTACTCGGATCTGCTAGGGCAGCAAGTAATTTTAGTGACAAATTATTTCATGATTAAAATCTAAAATACACGTTTTTTATAAGAAATTAACACATTGGCTTCAGCTTGGCTGTTTCTTAATATTTCGTCAAATCAAAACTTACATGTTTCTTAAATGCTTCCCAAATTCTTAAGACTTCCAATGATAACAACAATTCAGGTTAGGCGACTGTGATGTAAGAAGGATGCTCAGGTTTTGTAAGGCGTGCAATGGATGGTTTTTCTATTTTCTTCCCAGTTTGATCAAACATTTTCTTACAAAGACAGTTTTTCAGGTTATTATTTGAAACTCAGCCTACCAAGCTTTCTTAGATCTTAATTTAACCCAATTCATATTTCTTAGAGAAGTGTTTCTTATAAAGACACGTGTAAGTATTAGAAGGGATTTTCTCATCATGTGTTCTCTCAAGTCCATAATTTGGCCGCGAGTTTCCTCTATTCTTCTATCATTCGATTATTTTGAAAGAAGCCTTCAGTTTGGTTTATGAGATGCTATCTCGTAGAAGAGTAGCTTGAACTTTGACATGTGGGCTAGATAAAGAGCACGTTATACTATGTTGTAAAAGCATGTAGCAACTTACCAGGTTAGCAATTGAGCTAAAACGAAATTGAGGTAAGGCAAGGCAATACTCTCAATGGCATAAACAGAACTTTAACATAGCACGAAAAAGTGACACCACTCTTTTGACATGCTGAAAATTCATATTTTGTACTGAAAATTCATATTTTGTACTGTACATGCATCTTACTTTCTGGATTGATTATGACGTTTAATTCTTCTCCCTTCATTCCTCTCTAGGGATATTTTAGTAAGTGAAAAATTGCAGAGTCCTGTTCAGAGTGAGCAGGATCATTGATGCCAAATTGCCATTATAATCACTGTTGATCGTTATAGACATATTATATTATGATTTAACTAAATTGTCATATTTACATCTTTGAAAATATGGGCGTGGTTGCAACTAGATAACACCTAATCTAAGATGTTTTGCATCTAGAGCCCCTTGCTAAATTTTTTAGAAATAGCTTCTGTTTCTACTCAAACTGTCAGTCAAGATTTGGTCATATAGTTGACATTCCAAGGAACTTGTGAGCTACATAAGAGATTTCATTAGATTAGTGTTGGGCAGCCTCTATATAATCAAACATGTCTCCGAGGCTAGAATATATATACAATGAGAATAGTTGCTTGGTAACGTAATCATACTATCAGCTTCCGTCCGTGCCCAATCCTCTCTGTTTATGAATTGATCTGATTTCAGATTCAAAAATATTTACATGTAGTTAGAAGTCGCTCTTCGTCGTCTTGTGGCTGTGCCCTTTAGTTGGTGGTTTGGCATTTCGCAGGTGGATTGTTTTAGACATTAGCTGGTTATTGAATTCGAAGAAATTATAACGATTATGGTCTTTGTTCTTGCCGTGCATCCACCAGATGTAACGGCGCAGATTCCTTTCACAGCCCTTAGGCCGTTTTAGATTGTAGAGATTCCTTTCGCCTGTCACATGTGAAGGGATCGCTCAAACTGAATCGAATTCCTGCTGGTATATGGTATTGTGGCTACCTCGTAATACCTAGCTAATGACTGTTGCATCGACATGGAGAATGTAGGTATTGCAATGCGCTTTGAATTGACCTACATGAATTAAGCAGACGATAGGTTTATGCATTTTAGTTAGCGCTATAGTCAGTGGGACATCTCAGCCTAAACATGGATACGTCAAGGGATTCTGGTCGTTACTCACCAAGCTCAACATCAACATTGTCGCGCTCGAGTTCATTTAGATCAAGTAGTAGAACTTCGTTAATACGAAGAAACCAGAGCATCAGTGCTAAACAAATAAGATTTTACAGGAATGGAGACAAATATTTTGGAGGATTGAAATTGGCTGTTTCTCCCGAGCGTTATAAGGAGTTTGACTCCCTACTAGCAGAGCTTTCAGTCAAACTGGATTTGGCTACTGGTGCCGTGAGGTATATTTTCAACGCTGAGGATGGTAGCCTGATAACAGATATTTCTCAACTACAGTATGGCATTCCATATGTTTGCTGCTCAGGAAATATGTTTCGACCCTTAGACGAAGGTTACGGAAAGCAAAATAGCAGCAATTGGTCAATGAA
This sequence comes from Cassiopea andromeda, assembly GCA_018155075.1. Lineage (NCBI taxonomy): Eukaryota > Metazoa > Cnidaria > Scyphozoa > Rhizostomeae > Cassiopeidae > Cassiopea > Cassiopea andromeda. Next base: position 776,119 of record WIPJ01000447.1, read on the forward strand.
TCGCCAAAAGCATGTCTCGAGGTGAGAAATACAACCTATTATGTAGAGTAGTTTTACGTCAACGCTATACCGGAGATAACTAATTGTGCCCATGACTAAGGTTTAGAAAGGCTTTGTGTGGAGTGTAGTAACGACAACAGATCATTTTGTTTTGGTTTCGGTAGTATACATACAAGTATTTTGCAATAGGTGTCTTTTCAGAGTATTAGAACTTTTACTTTCTATTGTCGATTTCTAGTACTTGTATTTTATTGAAACTAAATAATTCAAAGGAGTTGGAAAACGTCGTTACAAGGTTGTCTAGAAATTTGAAAGAATGATGTAGATAGGGATGAAGTTTTGTGTATGTACTAGTATTGTAAAAGTTATACTGCTATTTAGGGGATCTCATTATATTACCTCATGGCCCTTGTAATTACATTTTTTGCCTGATCTGGTATTTCAAGAATGATTTTGTTTAGTAAATGTCAGCAAAGACACATTAATAATGCATGAGAAAAATCTGAGCCACTGGTCTTTTAATCTCTGCTGCAGAGTCAATCATACCTGCAGGTAGCATATTGTCACCAGCTTGCTTTTTGTTTCAAAAATGTTATTTGCTCTTGCTTGATTTAGGTTTTTCTTTTTCGCTATGTAAATTTTATCAGTATCCATTGCCTTGCATATTAAGTTGTAAAAATGGTATCTGCTGGTTAAACTTTTATTTTTCTCAGCCCTCAAATCTTTCATGTCCCTTGTGCACACACTAGCTTGAGTTTCTATATTGACCAACGTACAGGAGTGGTACAAGGAGCTTTCCAACAGGGGGAAGATGCTTCTGACAGGGTGACTAACTCACAGCTACCAGTGTACAAACACTACCAATTTACATCTAGGAAAAGAGCTCAGTTCATTCAAACTCCACAGCATAAAATATTTTGTCTATACATTAGACAACAATAGTAGAAAGAGACTACATGCTACAATTTAAGGAACAAGTGTACAGTATGAAAGTTTGGAATCTTCCAATAGGAGAGGATGTGGTCTCTAATGTGGAACACAGCCCTCTATCCCTCCCTTGGTGCTAATTCTGCCATGTTATGGTTTTAAGTCATACATGTCCTATTTAGTATATAGCATCATTACTTACCACAGTTTTTCAATTTCACATTTTCTTGCTTCATTAGTGAGGGTCATTTTACACCTACGTTAGTCACAACTAGAATCTATGTCAGTGTAATTTGATTCTGAGTTCACTAGAGCTAGGTGCATGCCACTTTTATTTTCATCTATGTGGTTATTTAAAATCATGTGTACCTGGGTTGTTACATATCAGAATTTGAGCCTGTACTATATGAAATTTTCTTTTTAAAGTAGTGAAGAGTGATTATTTTGCCACAGCACAAAAAAGTGGCAACATTCTTTTGACATGCTTACAGCTTTTTTCATCCGACACTCATCAGAGTATGAAAATGTTGGGTAGTGACCTAAAGGTTAACTGAAATAGATATCCAGATGCAGTTAATGTGATAGGATGCATCTCATTGGCCCCAAGTTAATAGGTCCTAATTGGTCACACTTGGGGCCAATTAGATGCATCCTATCACATTAACCGCATCTGGATATATATTTCGGTTAACCTTTAGGTCACTACCTGATGTTTTCATACTCTGATGAGTGTTGGATGAAAAGAGCTTTGAAGTATGTCAAAAGAATGTTACCGCTTTTTCATGCTGAAGGAAAGGTCTGTAGTACCAACAGGCTATTTATGAAGAATGATTATGCTGGTACAAAAATCAAGTTTCACATTATTTGGTAGATCTCTAAAAGTATTCCGTGGATGTAGTTTTGTGACAACCCAGAAGCATACACCATTATGGGTGATACAGTTTCATGGGTAGAGTTGATACTCTATGATATTCAATCTGACTTAAATTCAATGTGTAGAAGTACATTTGTATTCTGAATGCTTATGCTTTGGCTGCATGAATTAATGAGCCATGCTATATTTCAGATCAACACACACACTGACCAGTTTAGAGACAAACACTCAAAGAGATGCATTGGTGAACATTGGGAATAATAGGGAGTTTATTAAACCAAAGCTTGTCACTGTTATCAAAAATGGAAAACCCCCACAAAAAAAAGTAACAATGCTTCTCAATCAGAAAACAGCTGTAAGTTATGATCAAGTTTTAGATCACCTATCAGCTAGGGGCTGCCTTGGAAAAGTGGATAAGCTTTATGCAGTGGATGGAAAACTTGTAAGTGGAAGTCTTTCTTATAGTTCATTCAGTAGCATTTTAGTCAAATGACTTTTTCAGCTTATTTTAAAATCACCCACTTGTTTTGCTGGCAGATGGTGGTAAAATGAGCTGAAAAAGAGCTTGAAGAAGCTTGGTTGTATTTGTTGTTTAATATCCAGAAGAAAACTAAATTATTGTTTTGTTTGCAATGAAAATGGCCCATCATCTGCTTATTTGCCTTTGCAATGATCCTCTTTCATGTCTTTTTTTAATCCTCTCTATATACTAAGCCATTTCCTAAGCCGGATTGTTTCTTTGGGTTACCACAAATCTTTTTATGCAAAGTCATGTCCTATTGATCACTGCAATCAAAGTTCATTTAATATAGATGAAACTCCTTTCAATTATGTTTACTTTTGTACTGAGAATTCAGAAATTTAGGAGATCTAAATGCACATCTGAGAACAAATAAAACAGTCAAGCAATCACTGAACATTATGTTCACAGCCTAAGTAATACATGAGTATTGATTTCCTATTGATTTGAATATCAGTTGGGTTACCAAAATGTCAACCAAGTCCAGAGGTGGAAGTTTTCCCCCCATGGGGGCCCTGGAGGCATTTTTCTGGTGCTCTCAAAGATTCATTTGCTAATTCATCAAAATTCAAGAGCATATTCTTAGAGGTGGGACAAGAGACTCAGAGCAAAATTTTATTCATTTTTGTTTCATGTTGTTACTTTTGGTTATGTGTTTTGTTACTTCAGAGCAAAGGTTTCCACTATTGCAAACCATTGCACTGAACTGGTTGGATAGTCCCTTACTTACAAAAGATTGGTAGTGGCCATAAAGTGGTGTGATCCTTAAAATAGTATGGTCTGCTGAAGGTCCCCAGTTTATACAAATAATAGATATTGGTGTTAATAAGACATCAATGTTGAAAAAGCTTCTTTTTTGTGGAAAACTGTAGCATGACCTTTTTTGTAGCAAGGATATTATTGAAGCACTTCTTGGAAAATGCAGCTGGATTATAAACTTCACTAGAAGAGCCATGATGAAAAACATACTGAGATCTTTTCTTTCTATTTAATGCAACATTTCCAGTGTTCAAGATGACATACCAATTTTAAGATGACATACCAATTTCAAGACAGAACCATTGAAGACATAACCATTGATTTATCAACTTAAGATGTAACTCTTAAAGACATAACCATAAGACTTAACCTAGGATGTTTCAAGGCAACATGTCTCATCATCAATATTATTATTTTCAATTGTAAGTAGGCTGGTGATGATTGCATCAAAATCTAATGTTTTAAGAGTTTATTTATTCATAGTTGCTTTGAAGATTATGGCTACATCCTCTACTAAGAATTTTTTTTGAAGATTATGGCTACTTCCTCTACTAAGAATTTTTTTTAGATGGGATAGTTATTTCTCTATTAGGATAATTTGTAGACATCTAGCTAAATTGTTTTTATTGCTATCTTTAATATTGTTTTGATCATTGATTTCTGCCAATTGTGAAATCACTGCAAGAGGTTATGCTCTGAAATACTGTACACCTCTGTCCTTTAGGGTGAAATATATTCCACTTTGACGATGGGAGAGTTTCTGGTCGGATCCTCTATTTGTGACTTATTGTTGTACTGGATAGGTCAATAGAAATGGAAACCCACAATCAACAAGTTTTTATATTCTCTATTCTTAGAGACACAATGTCACTGTAATCAAGATATGGGTTCTTTAGCAAACTGTAATTTAGCACTGTTCACAGGAAAGCACTAATGACAGCCTTTGTTTACATTTAGGTACGTGACCTGAGAGATCTCTTTGATGATGATACAGTGTTCATTGCTTTTGCATCAAGTGAAAAATTTCCAGAGGATGGAATAGAGCTTGATACAAAAAGTAAGTGTGTTATTTAATTATCTCTATAACATCATATATGATATTTTGATAGAAGTTCTCCTTTTTTAAATATCCATTCCTCTCTTTGTAGCAGTAATGCCAACCTCTTTGACTCTGGGCTTATTTTTAAAGGCTCAGTAGTGAAGAGCAGCCTTTCTTTGTGTCAATAATTGTGGTTCCTGTTTAAATAACTTTGGTTGCTAGTTTTGTAGTTCAGACTAACTCAAATTGATAGGACTATTTGCTTGGCAATTTTTTTGCCAATTTGGCTCTGCAGATTTCTTTGCTGAGTAATGTTCATCAAATGTTTTTAATTCATTTGATCAAACCACTTCCCATTCCATCTTCAAGTTGTGGTTCTTGAAATAATCTTTGGATTAAAATCGGTCTGATCTTATTCCTCATAATTTGGCATGTAACTCTAAAACAATTTAGGCATGTGCATAGTATTATCAATCATTGCCACCTCTATTTTTCCCTGAATAATATTGTCTTGGGGGGGGGGCTGAATAAAGTGTGGATATTCTAATCAACAAAAGGCTTTGGCAACTAAAAGCCACAACCCTTTTGATCCCCAGTGGGTAATACTATTATTGTCAATTTACCTTTAGTTTATATATTAATACTTAACATTGACTGTTTGCCACACTCTTTGATACCTAATTGCTGCCTCTTGTCATTTTCCATCTCCTCATTATTACCTGAGCCTCTATTTATTAATTTTGGGATTTGCCTTGGTACTATTGTGGCCACTTTATTGATTCAGGGAGTATCTTGATGAACACTAGCAAACCATTTTATGCATAGGATAGATTTCCTTACTTATTGCAATAAGAACAGTATACACCATTTTTGGTGCCCTATAGAAAACACAGATTGTTGTTAAGCTCAGTGCCTTGTAGTATTATGTAGTGAATATTTGTAATCCTCTCAAGCCCTGTACATTACCCTTTCCAAACTCTCAGCTTATGAGGTCTTGTCACATAGTTCATACCCCTTCCCTGCCTTTTCTTACACCTGGTAGGCTCCATAGAGTATGGATTTATAGAAATTTCATTCATAAGACATTCTCAAAGAGAGTTGTGCAGTTTGTATTGTAGCTCAGCCTAAGAGTAGTTTGCAGAAGTAGTAAATAGTTTCATTTCAATACAGTTTTTAGCAATTTTATTGATTAGCTTTCAGTGAGCATTAGATGCAGCATTAGTTTAGAGAAAATTTGTCTTACAGCTTATACCTATAATCATGTACAATGGAAAAGTACCAACAGCCTTCACCAAGGCTATACACCATCTAAAAGACATGTGACTAACCCAGAAGCTTTGAAATTAGCATTGACTGCGATGCATGCCATGAACGATGCGGTGGCTCAGCACGATAGATGGAAAGCAGGAATACTGAGTAAGAGGTTCGACGACAGATATAAACACGTGGCAGCGAATCTTGACAAAGTAAAAGCACATGTAGACGGTATCTCAAGATCGAAGACCTTCTTTAGATTAGGTCACTTTCCAGACCCTAATGTAAACTTTAGAGAACTTTCTTCCCCATCGACAACCCTTTCTAGCGAGTCCAGTTCTGACTTGTCTACGAGTGTAGGTGAGCAGATACCTCGTGCATCACCTCTGTTCAAACTGGATCGGGAAGATGGTAAACAGCCGATAAGGGCTAGGAAGTCACCCATTCCGGCTTTGGTTGGAAGAAAACATTAAGTACCGAAGCTAGACCGGCGAGCGTCGATTATAGAAACAGCACCTTCATTTGCTAGTCCACCAGAGGCACCGGGAGTGAAAGATAATATTAACAAGCCCCAGTGAGAATCAAACTTGTGGAATTACTCGGATTTTGCGAGAAATAAAGACAAATATGAAATCGCAGCTGGACAATCTGTTCTTCAGATGGTGGAGATCCAAGCAGAGAACCAACATTGAGATGGAAGTGACAAGTCTGACAGCAATTTAGTGATATTTATAGCATTTTACATTTTAGTTTGTTTATAGAATTTAGAGAATGCTATCTTAGTTAGTTTAGTTTGGTATGGAGTTTGCAGTATCTATTTCTCATCTCATAGTCAGTTCTAGCTGGCTTGTAGCAGACGGTCAAGTTGAAATTTTTCCTTGATAAACGTTTCAGTTCTATCCTGTGTTTTTCTGGTTTTGGAATATAGAGATTTGGAAATATTACCAGTTGAATATGTCCAATTCTCAAAGTCAAGAATGAGACATGTAGAAAAACGTTTGATTAACTTTTTAGAGTTTGCTCAATATCATAGTAAGAGGTTTTTGTTGTGAATCTGAAAATACACCAAGTTTGAAAAGCTCAAGGCAGATTACTTGGTCTTGCTTTTTGTTAGTCAAAAGCTGTTTCAGTTCAACTGAATAATTTCTCAGTACAGCCGTTGCAAATAAGAACAGCACAAACAGCATTCATTTGTTTCCCATATGTGTGTTTGACCCACAATAAAGCCATAAACTGACCCACATCCTGTAGGCAGTCAGACTTTTTGCCTTAGGTGAACAGTTTGTTTGGCTTAGAGCCTCATGTTTTCTAGAGAGAAGGCTGATGTGGTAGCTTTATTGTGGTAGTGTTAAAACTATTTTTAATGCAATGGACATTTCAGTCGAGGTACAAACAGCTTTTAGACAAGTCGATGTTATAGAAGGTACGACAGAGGGTAATTTAAGTTGGTTTTAATTCGTGTTATTTTTCAGACTACCGAATTACTCCGTATCGAGAGCTAAAAAGACCAAGCAATCTGAAACGATCAAGTTCTCTCCGTTCTGCCTCTGGCAAATTTCGAGATGAAAACGAAAATATGAAAGGTAGGCTTTTTTAACCAATAAATGGTGTGAATGTTTCTCTTTCATGAATAGTTTCCTCCTAATTTCGTTTATTTTATGCTGTCTATTTTCCCATATTGCTTCACACTTTGTTTTTGCTATGAATATTATGGTAACGTGAACAATATTCCAAAGTTTATAGTTCGCAAAGATTTTATTTCTAGGCCATATATGATGTTAAGCAATATATTTACAATTTTCGTTACGTTTTCAACTTTTTTGCGTGGATGCAAAACTATGTGTGAGTCTGAGTAAGCCATTAGATTAATTTAAATCTAGATGAATCAAAAAGTAAATCGATAGCGTGATTTTGAATCCAGGTGAATCTAAGCTTAAGCCAATTACTTGATTTAAATCCAGATTAATTTAAAACTAAGCTAATAGCTTGATTTTGAACCCAGACGAATCTAAGCGTAGCCCAATAGTGTGAATTAAATCTAGCTGAATCTAAAGATAAACCAATAGCTTGATTGTGAGTCCAGATCAATCTACACGTAAACCAGTTACTCGAATGGAGACCCGATTGCATCTTGCATATTCTTGCTGCAATCATGTTTTGAATATCTGTTACACAGATTTGATAATATTGAGAATTTTCCTTCAACTAATAGGAATTGTAAGCACGTATTCCTTTCCAGACATTTGGAGTCGCTTAAAAGAGATATTTGTGAGTGTTTCGCTGGTACGGAAAGTGCCCTTGGAGCAAGACTGTGTTCAGTAGCATTCGTGTTAGATTTTGATTGAAACACAGTAAACCATCCATGGAATTCAATCCGGGTTTATTTTGTACGTTCTGTTTTTGACAGGAAAAAGCAAAAGCCTCAGACCAAAAAGTATTGGACCAGGTGCAAAGGTATTAATTTTGTTAGTTAAGACGACTCGAACAATCAGGCCTCGGATAGGAGTTTTAAGCCTCGGATAGGAGTTTTAGGCCTCGGGTCAGGGTGTATCATATTTGAGAATTTTTATGAGCCCCTATAGCCATGGCCCACAAGCACTGGCCTCACTGACTTCCCTATCCTCAGTACTGGAGCCAATTACATGTACAGTAAACATGCAGGACTAAGCTATGAATATAGAAGAACGTGTGGAGAGACAAAGTCGTCTCATCTTCAGTTAATTAATCTTTTTATTTTGTTTACTATTGTTACCCTCATATTAGGACGATTTGACAAATTCAAATGCATATATATATAAATATATATATATATATATATATATAAATATAATTTTTTTTATAATTGTTTGTTATTTATATCTCCTACTTTGCTTCTTTCTAGCTTATCACATCAGCCCAAAAATGTGAGTGTTCTATCTATTATAGCAAAATATTTTACTATCATACTTGATTCTTACTCTCATCGCTGTTGGTTTTGTCACTCAAACGTCCTTTGGAATATATTGATTCCTGGCTTAGCTTCAAAAAGTTGAGGAAAATTCATTGTCTTATTGTTGTATCCGATTTTTTATTTGATATTGCTTTGTATCTTCGTAATCTCCTAGGTTCAATATCCATCGATTCATTTTGCTAATGATTTTGTCATGATTAGCTCGTGATTTATTCTCTTGTGGATGTTCTTTGCCTCTTCAACTAAACTAGCGCAACGCTTTTTCTTTACAGCAGCACGTGGAAAAGTAAGTGGAAACAAAAAGGTTTGTTTATCTCTCTGTGCAGTATTGTATTGACGTATTTGAATCCAAACCCACGGACTGTTTCCATTAATGATCACGACATTTTTGCGGATGTCGTAAAAATTAAACGAGATGATAATCGAACCGTGTATACCAGTGACGTCATTCCAGATGTAAACAAAAGGTATTATTTGAAAGGACAAGGCTTTGTCTGCTTGCGTTTGTGAAACTTTGACATCAAAAATGCATTATTTTTACCTGCTCTGGGTCGTCAAAGGATCTGGATTCTTTCAAGTCTCCAGGCCATCTTAAGTAGATGGCATTGGTGAGTATTTTCGGTATCTTCTGGATTGATATGTTCTCAGTAAATTCCCTGCCCTTTTGACTTTTTGTTTGTTTTCGTTTTATTTAAAAATTGATTTCAAGTATAAGATTTTCGATGTTAATCTTCTAAAGCTTTTATTTATCTTTGAAATTCGTTGTTTTGGTGGAGTCCTTGTTGTACCCAAATTATTTCAAATACTCTATAATATTCGTGTCGTAAGATTTCATTGCTGTTTTCAGTCAGTTAGGATAATGGTATTGACGATACCCAGTAAAGCAGGTCTTTTTCGTGTTGGGTTTTATGCCTTCACTGCTCGCTTGTAGCATAGATCTGTTCTAACTGAAGTAATTCATCTTGAAAATACCACGACTGTGCGAGAGTTTTTATGTTTTTTTGCGAAGTCTTGAGCTTTCCCGTAAGACAGCTTTCAACACCTTTTTTATCCATGTTAGAGAATTTAGATTTGTGTTTTTCCATTTGATAGACTTAATTTGTAGTTTTCACCTTGCTTATTTGCTTTCTGCTTTGCAGATGAATGGAGATGTTGGAAAAGAGGAGTTGTAGGTTTATGATTGTACTTACTTCGTTTAATACTTTTCTATTTTGTTCATGATTTTCATCAGTTTTTTCGAATCATTCTTGACTGGTGAACATTGTTCGGTTGAGTCACCATATCACACGTCATTCATGCTATTTATACCATCCAATTTATCATATGTTATATTTGTACAAATATCATATTTTGCATCACATCACCCACATCTCATCCATTCCCACATCTCACCCATTCAGATTACATCACCTCCTTTTATTTCATCTACATCCTATTTTTGCTTTTCGCATTTTGATGTTTCGATTTTTGTGCCCAATCTCTTGTTATTTTGCTAGATATCCAACGGCAGTTTTTGAGAGAGAGTCATCTGATTCAGGTATGTTTGGGCTTCATTTAAGGATATCAAATATTTATTATTGTTTTGAAAAGGAGCTTCTAGGGGTATGACTGCAACAATAGTTGTCTTGGTTATCCTGTACCACTGCATGGAAATAGTGAACAAAATTTTATGGCATCATTTCATCTTAATTTTCTGTAAAATAAATCAGTAAATTGGTACCTAGTATTTATCTAAATTTTAAATTATTAGCGTTTGCAGGGTGTGGCCAAGCGGCCCAGCCAGTTCCATTAGCTTAGCTGAAGTTAAGCATGACTGTGTACGGTCAGAAACTGGGTGGGTGATTTCCAGATGAACAACCAAAACAGCTCACTCCCCCGTCCTTCGGAAGGGATTTTAAACTATGGGTCCCATGCCTGGATGTGGCATGCATAGTAGGCCTAAATTAGCTGAATAAGCTAGGCATAACAGCCTACTCAAAATAAAGTAAACAACAACAACAAAGGGTAAAAAAGATGAAAATATGCATAGTCTTTCCACACTTTTGGGGGGCTCCCCAACTTCTCAGTCCTTGCTGATGGATGTTTTCTACGTGCAGACGAGTAATGTTGTTTGCTGGTTTTGCGATGGATCGTTTTGTGTGCTGGATGGACTTTGAAGGTCTCTTGATCATCCAATTTGCCTCATCAATGCGTCAATCAACTGATTATTTTTCTTGCCACACAGCCACACAGATTAAAGTAATAGATCTCTGTTTTATCATCCTAAAGCATTTTGAAGTCAAATATGAAAGGCCTGATTTAGCCAGCATAGGCGTCAAATCTTGATTGGCTAACAAAGGAATCACCATCGAAGGATTCCATGCTTCTCAATGCTTTTTGAATGAATTCTCGCAACATTATTGGCAGGAATCCTTCGATGGTGATTCCTTTGTTAGCCAATCAAGATCTGATGCTTGTGATGATTTAGCCACTTTTCAAGGCTACGTAGCTCAGTACTTTTTGTCTAGATTTTGCAAGAATTTTCATCAGTTTCAACATTTAAGATAGCTCTTAGTATCATAAAAACTTTAATTTCTGAGGTAATTTGACTCGTTATTGCGCGGGTAAAATTTGATTGAGATAAACCGCTGTATATTTGTAAAAAGAAGAAATGACGGGAGGCAAGCTATGTACACATCTTGATAATACACACATTTTCAATGATAATACACATTTTCAGCCTCCTCTTCTCGATTTTGTGGTTTCGGGTGATGCTTTCAATTAATGTGATTCCCTCAAAAACAATTGCTTGATTTTTCTACCTGAATCTGTGTTTTGCTACAGTTTGCTTAATTTAAGGCCATTAAAATTGCTGACAGGGTTGTTAAAAATGTAGGGAGAAAGGCTGTAATGCAAGTATATTTTCAATTGCCAATAAATTTCTTGCAGCCAGAAAGATGATTCGTGGTGGTAGAAAGAGGAGCAAACTAACTAAGCCGTCTATGGATATGTATAGCACCGTTTGGCTGAGTGATTACGAATCAGTCAAATCAGATGCTGATTCTCTTAATCAATCTGTGATATCATCTTTGAATCAAAGTCGATCAACTTTAGCATTTAGTGAAATGACAACCCCCTTTGAAACACCAGCCAGTAGTAGGCCGATTACTCCGTCTCGTTTCCTGCCTGTTCAGGATAGCTCATTGAACTATTCCATCGAGGATGACTGCCTGTCATTAAGTTCGGTTGGTAGGAAAAAGTTGCAGAGAACGCTTAGTCTACCAGAGTCTGAGTTCGCGACTTTAGATGCGAGTGGTCTACAAGAACGCTTTGCGCGCTTGCAGCTTGAGCAAGAGAATAAAGAGCTGAAAAAGTTAACACATGATCTACAGGATGCTCTTGAAAAATTGGAGGAGCAATTTGTAGGTTACTTAGAAAGACCTGAAAGTGATCAGGTGTTTAAAGAGCTTGATCACGTGCCGAGATCACCTCTTTTAGAACAAAATAGGGCCGAGTTTTCCTATGAGAATGACCTCGAATCCACCCAGGAGTCTCTCTCCCAAAAGCAAATAAGAGAGAAGAATGACAACATTGAACACGGTTGTTGTAAAGTTCAGTAGTAAACTTTTGAGTTATTGATTTGCTTTAATGTTCTAATATAGATAAAATTTTTAGTATATTTAAAGTAAACTTAAATCTCAATTTGAAGTAAATTGTTGCTCAAGCCTAAAACTTGCTATAAACTTCTTCTCAATGCAGGCTTGTACTCTCCCAAAAGTCCAGAATATAACGGAACGAGCACGTCAGCCATGTAAAGATTCTTGATTTTAAATTCAATCTTCATTTCGAATCGAAGAACTGACTTACCTAGCGTGAATTAACACAGATGATGCATCGTCATTGTACTGCGAAAGTCATAAAATATAAAATGTATAAAGAGTTATTTAAACTGTAATTTGATTTCTCACACTGCAACTTCTTTACTACAGGTTGAGATGCTTATGCATAATTTATGCTTCATCTTGTATTTACAATAAATTCGTAGATCTAGAAAGGCTTTTTTGAACTTTCTTTAGTGCCTAAAGCATATCGGATGGAATTATCCTTAAAGTGAAATGATTTCTCCGCCCAGTCCGCACCCTCTCACTACCTCCATGCCTTATTACCTTTATTGCATCATTATATGCAAATATGGTCCTTAGATTTGTCTTTGTTGAACCTTAGCTGAACATCTCAGCTGTATGCTAAGTCCGTAAGTCATCTCAATTACTAGTGTAATAGAATTAGGGCCATGAAACCATCGTAAGTATTTCATATTGCTCCTTTGCACCGAATGCAAGCAATGGCTCACTTGATAGGTAAACATGGTTTTGAAGACCCTATTTTTTGCATCCAAGGCTATGGGTCATCATATTGCTATATTTGCCATCAGTCCTTGAATTTGTTATGCCTGGTCTGTGTGATCAAGATCCTTTATTCATAGTATCGTCTAGACTAGCCCCTTTGGACTCAATTTAAATTGATGCCAACTGCAGCCTTTGTACTTCTTTCATACTACTCCAGTTACAAGTTTCTAGGCTAGCTTCCTTAAAGTTCATTGCAGAATAAAATTTTAATTATCCTCAACTGTAATGAATTTACTATCAATTATCAATATTCACACTGGTTAAACATTTCCCCAATCAATCATTAAATGGTATCTTCATATCTTGCCATCGATTGATATCTCTATAGTTTGAAAGTTCACAATTTGGATCATAATATTGTTAAACCACTTGAAGCAAAATCCATTCATATCTGTCAAAATCAGTCTGTATAACGTTAAATTTATGTAAATATATGCATATACATATTTATGCATATTTTGTATATGTATGCATACCTACATGGTATATATGTATATATATATATATATATATATATATATATATATATATATATATATATATATATATATATATATATATATATATGTATGTATATGTATGTATGTATGTATGTATATATATATATATATATATATATATATATGTATATGTGTATTTGATCTTTTAAACATCAGTAAATCAGTAAATGGTAAGCGTTGGTAAAATAAAAGTAAAAACACCTTCATAGTGGCATAGACGTTGAATGCAATCGTGACATATTCGCTATAGTTCCAGATATAAACCTGATAAATAAAAGGTACATTTAAAGGTATTTGATGTAAAGGTAATAAAGTTGTTGAGTAAATTTATTATAACATAAACCTGAATTGATATCTCTGATTTATGGTAGTGAAACTCTACATCAAGTTCTTTCAATTCTTGGCTGTCTAATTTTGCGTATGTTCAATGTTTGGAGAGAAAAAGAAAGAGAAAGATGATGAAATTCCTTTGAGACTGATTCTTTTTATGCAATGGGAAAAAGAGCTGGGATATTGAGAAATTTTAATTGTATTTTCGTGTTTTGCAATCTGATTGAAACCACTTCTTGGAGTATCTTGTTTGAGCAGGAGCATTTCTAGCCGGAGAAATCTCGGGCGGCCATGGCCCCTGGGCGGGGAAAGAGAAAGGGGTTCTGTAAATATTTTTTCCATTTCTGGGTTAAAAAGGGGTTCTGGGGACGAAAACGACACAAAGAAAGCTAGAGAGACGTTTTGTATAAGTCAAAGTACAGTAGCAGTCTAGAATTGTCATGATTCGAAGCGATTATTGGCAGTAAACAATATAATCGAAATTTCTAGAAAAGTGGGGGAATGATGAGGTCAAAAATATTTCTGTCATAGAGCAGATTTTTAGGCTCTTGCAAGACCTTTAGCCGGATTTCAATTTCACCACAGCGCGAAAAAGAGGCAACATTCATTTTCGTGCTGTGCTAAAGTTTTGTAGTACCAACAGACGATTTTAATTTCCTGTAGCTTTGAAAGCCTAAAGAAATTAGTGTATAGAACATGGCTGTTTTGTCTTAAATCTGATGATTCTCAAGGGTAGATTTAACACATTTTAACTTACTTATGAAGAAATCAATGGTCACAAGCACATTGGCATCTATATTTATTATGCCTTTGAGACTTCAAGAAATGGAATAATACGATTAATTTGGTCGTGAATTGTTGCCTGTAAGTAAGCTTCAATTTGAATTGCTTTTGGTAATGATATCCTTGTAGAAGTTCCTTGCATTTAAGGTCACACAGTTTGTCTTATTGTGAGTACAAAAATTATGTGTTTTACTTTAAAGTATTGAAGAATAACTAAATAATTAAAAAGGGAACTGTTTTGATTGTGAATGCGTAGGAATTGCATCTCTAGTTTTGCCTTTATGTCTATAGCTTACCCAGAGATATTCTTGAGGATATGGTAATGATTAACATCTTATTTCTCAATTTTCTGGTTCCGGATGCATTTACTCGCGAGTGGCGAATACATTCTTTTCTTTTTATAAGCATAAAGTTTATAAGAATATTCAGGCTCAAAAAATTGCTGGCTGATATTTAAGAATAATTTAAGAATAATCCAACGCTCAAGTTTCATCAGGACTTAGAATTTTTGTGTATATGAACTATAGTACTGATAACTCTATTGTGATAGAGTTAACAAAATCAAAAGCAGAGTGTAGCTACTTAAAGTTTCGTGTTTCCACTCATCAGGCTGCTGAAATGAAAATCGTTAAGCATCGTTATTTATGACTACGCTGGGGGGGATGGAAGATTAATGAACAAAATTTCATTACCAAGAATGTAGTGGAGCAGAATAATAAATATTATATCGATAGTGGAAAAAGTTAGTCTACAGGCAGTACTATAGCTCAAATATACAAAAATTCTTAATCTTGATAAAACTTGAGCCTTGTATTATTCCTAAATTATGCTTAAATTTCAGCGATTCTGAGTCTGAATACAAACCTTTTTTATAAGAATAAAGTTTTTGGGAATATTAAGGCTCAGAATCGCTGAGATTTAAGAATAATTTAAGAATAATGATAAACTATTTTTGTGTATTTGAGCTATAGTACTGCTTGTAGATTAACTTTTTCACTATCGATACAATATTTATTATTCTGCTCCACTTTTATTTTTCTTTACGACAAAGTATGGCATCTATAAAAATTTAAACATAGTCCTTTGATTTTGAGGTGTAGTTGCAAGTCCTGATGAAACTTGAGCCTTGCATTATTCTTGAATTATTCTTAAATTTCAGTAATTCTGGTCCTGAATATTCTTATAAACTTAACTTCTGATCATTATCCGTTGAGCATGGTTGCGTTCACACGCCCTGTACACGGTAGCTGGTTTAATTGTTCTATAATAGCTTGGTGCAATTTCTCTGTCAGAATTTGTCAATCGATACTTAGGACAGTTTATGTGGATCAACTAGAAATATGAATGCTACAAGTTTGTTCACCATACTAGCAGTTTTCGTGGTTTGTTCTTTTTGCGAAAAAGAC
>WIPJ01000447.1:803445-872929 GCA_018155075.1 Cassiopea andromeda
TCCCCCCCCCCCCCCCAATTAGCTTTTAGTGTTTAACCACTTTCAGCCTCCTTCTAGCTTAATTTTAACAAACAAAAAGAAGAATCAAGATCATAATATAAGATCGGCATATTCGTTCAGTCTGTATGAGTGAATTGAAATAGAAATTTGACCCAAATTCTCAAGTTCAGATGCACTCACAATGTCAGTATGTTGAACATTGCAGATACGTGTGGAAAAAGCAACGGGATTTAATAGTGTAGTCAGGTGCATTTGGTGTAGTCGTATTGCGAGCGTACAAATCCCCCCTGCCCTTCTGTGTGTACGTACTATTCGCGTGATCCCTTAGTAGCTGCTTGTAGAAGAAAAAACAAGCAGAATCTTTGCTATGATTACTGTTTGTGATTACGTCTCTCTCTCTAGATGTATCTTTAGGCCCTGATCATTTATTGTGAACTGATTTCTTCTTTCAGGATCTGATCTGCCGCTTGCTAGTTGTTGATGTGAAAAAACGTTACTGCGCTGGAGATATTCTAGAACATCCTTGGATACAGGTATTTTTAGTGCAAAAATCTGTCATGGATATTTCCGTTTGATATTGATGACTTGCCATTAATTAACAATGTTCTCAATACTTATTTAGCATTTTCATTCAAATTTCATAGAGTACGAGTAATTGATATGTGATATTCTTGATCAAAAAGCTTCTTGGCTTCAATTTATAATCCTTTTCCCAGTCACAATTTACTTACAGAAATTTGAGAGAATTGCATGTATTCCTATGAGTCAGATATTGGACTACATTTTCATATAAATTTATGAAATTTAATTTGCTGTATATTGTCATTTCTCTTTTAGGGACATACAGCAAAGACTAAGAACATACAACGCCAGTTATCGGCCGAAATAGAGAAGAACTTTGTACATAGGAAAAAGCTTAGAGAGGTGGCACTAGCAATTCAAACGGTAATATATTTATCCAATATTATTAAACGTAAGCGCAGTGACGTTCGTCAAACACGTTCGTGTCTTGAGTTTACACATACTTCGAAAATCGAACAAAAACAATTTAGCCCAGTCAGTGAAGAAAGGCCGATTGTTAGAAAGCGCTCTGCGACTTTTGAAGAGTCCGAATCGTTTGATTGTACGGACTCAGATGAAGAAACAGCCCCAGCTTCATTTCCAAATAGCCCCGTTCGAAGAGGATCTTTGTCAAGCAGAATACCACGTGCAAAGTCGACCACGCCTAGCCAGCACATTGCAGAGATTAGAAAGTCTATTTCAGTGTCTAGCAAAGCTGTCGATGCTAAATCTCAAGCTCATAAGTGTAAAGTCAGTAGGAGAAATAGCAATACTGTGGGACTCCCTTATCAGAATGTTTATAGTGAGAATGGTAGCAACTTGTCTGATTTGAAACCAGCTACTGTGACTCTACGTAGCAGACCGTCGTCTGCGAAGGAATCAACAAAGCGTCTAAGTGCTCCAGTCCCAGATTTGCTGCATCACGCACACTCCCTCCCCTCCTCGCCAAAACATGGCATGGTTACAGGCTTGGCACCCGGAGTTCGCAAGCGTGTCTCTCTTGCAAAGTGCATCAGTGTTGATGAAAGGGCGAGTAGAAGATATTCAGCCGCTATACCGTCACAGAATGAACCGAATATTGTGGCAAGTAATTTTGCACGTAGGTCATCTGTGCATGATTCAAAACGATCGTCTTATAGAGCCTCATATCCAAACCGAAACCTCGCGTCTGTGCCTATGGAATCCTTGACCGTGAAACCCAGGGGACAAAGAAGAGGCTCTTTATCTTCTGAAGACCAAGCCAGGCCAGAAAAACGTGAACGACCGTCTTCAGAAAGGCTTACTGGCCACGTCAGAAGGGATTCTCTAGTTAAAAAGCGCCTTCCCAAAGTCAGTAATGAGGAGGAGGATAAGCAGGTACAGCAAAGTATAAGAGAAACGAAAAAGACTGTGGAAAACATAGCAAGAATATCGTGTATAACGGATCCTTATCCGATAGAAACCGTAAATGAGACTACTGATGAAAGAGAGGATGCGGATATTAGTATTGTGAGGAAGACAAATAAAACAGAAAATATAAAAATTCATATAGGCAAAGCCATTGATAAATCGATTGAAAAATCAACGACGGTTTCAGTGACGATTGATGGAAGTAAAAAGAGTAATGGTTCAGTGAAGAAAGTATCTCAGCAGCCCGATGGCTTAGGCCGATCACTGTTAACCAAAGTAAAGCAGCTTGCAGAAGAAATAGAGACGCTAGCAATGTTGACGACACCTGAAGGTGGGGAAATTCCTGATACTGAATCAAAACAAAGTTTTCCTCATGCCTGTAGTATGCCTGTTTTGAACAGAGATATAGACGAGCCCTTTGGTCAACATGATGTGTCCAACGGACAGCGTCCACTATTGGATCAAGATACTTTTAGCGAAACGGAGTATTTGTCAATTAATATGAGGTCACCCAGAAATGGAGATAGCCCTTCTTTTGAAAATCAGTAATGTTTTGCGTACAGTATCGATAAGTATGAATATATAACCGTTCATGTAAACTTTTAACCTTTCAATGCTATGGCATTCGTATACGCCGTAGCATTTAACAAACTTAAGTCACAGAGCGTGTCTACAAAACTATTAATAGCAGTAGTGGACACGAAGTCTTGGTGGTACATCTATCAATGTCTGAAACTGGTTTTTTGCTATTTGATACACTTCCCAGCATGCACTCGTTCTAATCTAGGACTTGTTTGTGTCGTTCGATGGTTTTCTACAAAATTTTGGCTCAGTTGTTGCATAATTATACTTGATATCTGGTGGCAGACTGCAGTATTGTTATTCTCAAACCACAATTCTTTCTCTTCATATTAAATTTCCGTCAATCCTGTTGGTCTAATATTTAAGAACTTTTGTTCCAAATATCTCCATTGTATCTGTTATGTCAATTCGTAGCTCTATTGAGATAGCCCAGAGTTAACTGGATTCATTTTGTTGAAGAAGTGCAAACATTTTGTACAAGTTATCTTGGCTATTCCTTTCCGTATTTTCTTAAATAGCAAGCTTAAGTACAACCATGTTAATTTACAACTGTTTTCGCTGTCTACTGTATAAAGGGATAAACTTCCTAGGATAGTTGCCATTTAAGTCTGTTCCAAAACAGTAAAAAAATCCTACAGCTTTATTTCTGGAATGCTGTTTTATTCTTTTTTGTGTCTCATCCTAAGTATTTGAGTAATTTGAGGTCAGACCAGAGTAGATGTGTCATCATCATCTTTGCATATTCTTTTGCTTTCAGCATATAAATCTAAGTTATTATACTGTTATTTTTAAACTATAAACAATCTGAAAAGCGATATTTGAATTCATGTTAAAGGTTATTTCGGATGATATTGTTTTCTGTTCAAATTAGTAATGCGGCTTATGGTCTATGATGTTGAAACCACACATTTTGTCTTTGTTGGTTAGTTATCTAGCTTCAAGAAAGAAGTATCTGTTTATTTATTAATATAAATTCAACTGCACCCTCTCTTTTTATCTGAAGATGTGTTTAGCTTTTTGTTGTTTGTTAATTATATCTACTAAGGCCTGTTTATCCTCTATTTTGTGATATTTTGATAGCGCAGTAATTTTTGAGTTAATATGGATTATTCAAATAGACTTTTTAATTTTTGACTTTGTGGCGAATGAAATTCCGTCTTTCAGTATTGCTAAATTCTAGTTTTGTATCTGATAAAACGTTTAATATAATTTCTTTTATTTACAAAAATAAAACATTGCAAATGTGAAAATTGTTCATATGTGCATAGCAATAGTTTATTATCTGAATTTGTAATGTTCTAGGAGGCTAACTTTCTTGCTTTCTTATGTTATATTAATTAAAAGTATTTCAAAGGCCGGTGTTATTTAAATGGTGTTGTTCTAGTTAATTGCACCTTGTTTATTGTGCGTGCTCTAAATGTACCCCTTGATAATAAGATGGACATGCTTTCAAAGAAGTTAGTCGATGGCATGAGTGAACAGGTCAGCTAACGTAATAATTTTGGGGTAGCCAGTTAGGCTAAAAAGACATGCTATACTTTTTGATTTAAAGTCGATGTACCTTTCCTTTCTTGTAAGCCAGTCAAGTTATTTGTTAGGATTTGGCAATATGAGCTTAACAATTAAGTTAGAAGAATGCTTTTAGCTCTAAGGAAAATGATAGATAAGGAAAGTGATAGATATTATGTAGCACATTAAATAGTCATTTAACTGTACCCTTGCACCTAGGGTAACCCCTTGCACCTAGGGTAGCCCCTTGCACCTAGGATGACGTTGCTATTGATTGACAAGTGAACTAGTCAAGATCTCAGTTAAAGCACCTACTTCTTCTCCTTTAAACTATTTGTTTACCTCTTTCTGGTGCCTCTGTTTGGTACACCTGATTTATTTACAATTTACTAGCTCCTTACTAAGTTATAAGCTGATGTTTTCCTTTACCACAGCGATGTTCGATAATAATAGCAAGAGGAGACCATTATTATGGTCATTTTAATGTTAGATTTAAATCCTATTAATTTATTTTAGTAAAAGTTTATGCTGCCCTTTAAGACAAAATTCCTGTTGTTGTGTAGAAAATTATTCCAAATTTGTATTTAGCTGTTATAAGAATTCTCATCTTTCGTTATAGAAAACAACCTTTTCTCTCCTTTTTATAACCTTTATCTGCGTTTTCAATTGCCACACAGTTACATTTTAGGCGATAATTTGAATGAGCTTATTCTTTGCTGACATGGAAGTGTTTGAAGTCTATGATCGGTTAATTGTACTTGTGTTCTGTCACATGGAACTATCAGTTCGCACACTTTCCATATTCACATGCCATGTAGGGTTTCATTACGGCTTGAAAAGTACAAAAAATTTTCAAAGCAAATTTTGTTGCTTCCACGAGTCCAATCGATAAAGTCACTTGAAACTTTACCTGTGCAACTATACAAACAGTTGCGCTTTTGGTTCCACGTATTAAGAAAAAATCCATAGTCCACCCCTCCTTTGGTGGAGTTTGTTCTCTAATGGAAAATTAATGCAGACATTGTGGTGCATCCTCAGTAGAAGTAGTACCAGTAACAGTCACAAACAAATGTTGGGCCATACTCAATAAAATGCCAGGAATTTCATTATTATCCTACTGCCTCGTTAATTTTGTTTCAATGCAAGCTCATTATAACAGAAGAGTCAAGTGTTTTAATGAACTTATTGCTTTTGTGATGTGAAAGCACAAGCTGCTGTCGTTCAATGCAGATCAAAAAGATCTGAAGACGATACTGTCTAGAAATCACGAAAGTGGATTAATTGCTTGTTGGTACGAAAGCTTTATATTCGAGTGCAAGAAATGAAATTCATGTCAGAAGAAAGTACTACATTCGTAAAAAGTTCAACGAAGATTTGCTGAATATTTATGAAATTTTGATCATGTCCTTCGTCATTGACTTTGTTTATGATATTTATCTAGTTGACAAAAAGTGGTGCTATCTGAAGTTGCTACCAGGAATTTGATCTTCATTGTTTCAAAAAAGTTTGATTCAAACGATGAAGGGAGATGTCCTCAGAAACTATCCTAAATCAATTAATTGCGAGAACGTCGACATGGATAATACAAATACCATACTTCAGTGATTTCTTTATTTTTCAAAGGCGCATACGTTTAAAGTCATTAGTTTTCTGGTGATGAAAAGCAATGATAAAAACTAAATGGTTCATGCTTTTGTATACGACCGACTCTATAGCTACAGGGCTGTTATAAGAAAGATAGTCAGACATATTTCTGAGAAGATCAATAAAAGGGACCAGTGGGAACTTTCTAGATTGACAGTAAATTAACGATTGATGATCCACAAACTGCTTTGAAAGAACACAAGCAATCAGTACAGAACTTGAACTGAATCACAAAATTATAAGCCATTATTTATGATTGATTTGGTTAAAGCGCAAGTGGAACAAATTTTTGCACCTCATATTTATGGTTATTTGAAGAAATTGAGACAAAAGATATACTGGCAAGATTTTTTCCTTGCTTGAAAACTGAGCTAAAGGTAATGTGAACAGAAGTTTTGGAATCGACGAGCTACTCAAAATCGAGGCTGTGACGTCACAGTGATGCATATTTAAATCCTCTTGCCATGCTTCAGATAGCAAACCATTGCATGAACTTTCGGACTAGCCTGAACTCCTTTTCGCAAGTAGATTTGTTTGGACGCATTTAACTCAATCTGTAGCTCACCCTTTTAGAAAAAGTTACTTCCTGTTCATTCTTATTTTCCTTTTAATTGCTCCCTTAAACTCCAGAGCGCTTCCATGTTTTGCCACGGGCCCCATAGTGATTCTCTCAAAACCCTTGTGATGCATAACTTTGGTGCCCTCAAGATATTTTGGTTTTGTATTGTGTAAATAAACATTATTTAGATAAAGCGTATCCGATTATTCAAATGAATGTTGACACTCTATTTGTGCTGTATGAATCGCGGTTTCTTGTACGAGTTCAATAAATCCCATATTTATCAGTGACTGCCCATCTTTATAAACGTCAATTTGCTTCTCAATTCATTCGTGTAATACTATCAGAAAGACTGAAGATAGTAATTTGATGGTATTTTGTGATCAAGAATCTTCCTTGATAGGTTTTGTAACCTCTAACATTTCCAGGGGGCTGACTTTTCTTTGTACATGTTGATCAGTTTATTTTCCATTATTGGCATGCCATGCTTTTTCTAGGAGTACAATGACTAGGAGTAAAATAAGTTAGAAAAAAACATGCCTGGTTTGCAATGTTACCCATTTCATGCCCGGAGGATTGGAGAAAATATCAACAATCTTGCCTGGCTTCGTTGTACCAGCTGTATTGCTCCAAAGAACTCTCATGTTTCCATTAGGGTAGGCGTACACTAGATTGAAGCAGTAACTCTACAAAGCGGCTCATAACTTCTAAAAGGTCTGTAAAGTAATCAATGCACACATCTTTGTATTTGTGTGTGTGGTTTGGTGGGTGTTGTGAGGGTGTGCTACCACTTTCCATTGGCAACTCCTTCCATATAAACTTCCTTAAACACAATATTCTTCCCGTATGGTAATAAAAATATCTTATTAATTCCAATAGGATCTTGCACTTCAGAAGCTTACATGCTGCTTGAAGCAGGACTGGAGTATTAATATTACGAAGAAACGATGATATTTGCAGCGAAAAGGTAGCTAGTATCATCTTGATCGATCGGTATGTCCCTGTTTTACCATTCATTTCAAAGGTCAAGGGTTTAATTTATTTTGCTTACATAATGCTTCTTGTTTTAAACAATTTCTTGCAGTTGTCTTCATATTTAGTGAACACTGAATTCGTGAAAGACTTGTTTTTGTAGAGATTAGTTCTTCACGACGACTTCCTTCAACTAACTCTAGTTGATATGAGGTGGTGGATATAAGATAATCCCCCTTTTCTCTGCTTTAATAACAGTGGAATTTTTGTTAGCTTAAAATAAACTTGAAAAATTAGACTTTTTCCTTCACGAAGACCATTCATACACTAATTCCTATGTAATCGTGAATATTGAAGACGCTCAATTTTCATTGATTCGCCAAATGGTACCTAAAAGTAGCGGCGGGCACTTCAGCAATTGAAGCAGTCCGCCACTTCTAGAAAAGTAGTTAGATTCCCGTCGTGCGGGACTTTCAGATTTATATACTTTATCTAATGTATTTAGGAGCTACACTCTTTTTTCTTATAAGAATGAAGTTTATGAGAATATTGAGGCTCAAAATCGCTGAAACTTAAGAATAATTTTAAAATAACGCGAAGCTCAACCTTTCTGATTTACTTTTGCATTATTGATGCAAAATGCTAACTCTTGCTTGGCTTTATGATGTACTTATACTTCAACAAAGATTGGTAAACATTCCTTAAATTTTTAGGCGAGGTTACACTTTAGGTATTTAAGAATAATACTAGGCTCAAAATGAGAAAAAATTAAGAAAGTTGAGGCTCGGAAAAGTTAGATATTCTTATAAAAAGAAAGAGTGTACCAGTAGGTCTAAATTGTCCCCTTAAAAAGGCTTTATATTACTTATATTTTTTAGTACATGACACATTAATACTGATTGTAGACTAATTTTTGCACTATCGATACAATATTTATTATTCTGTTCCACTTATGTTCTTCTTCGTGATGAAGTAGGACATCAACAAAGATTTCGATGTTTTCCTTTGATTTTCAGAAGAGGACACATATTTAGTACTTGAGAAATATTTCAGAATAGTCTATGTCTCAAAACCAAACAATTTAAGAATATTGAGGCTATTGATGCGAAAATTTAGGTATTCTTATAAAAGCATGTGCCGAGCACCCGTCGAATCTTGTTTGATTACTCTATGTAGCTTATTCATACACTCAATCTCCCCCTAGTTTATTTCCTAACATTCACATGGATTCATAATTATTTGCCCCCACAAACTCCTTAACTAAACGCGCCAAACTTCAAAAGCTATTTTAAACTGCTCCGCTTTATTTCACATCAAACGTAACCCATTTTATCTAAATGTTTATACTGTCTAGGTATTTGTATTGAAATTGTTCTCCCTTTACACAAATCAGTTCTATTTCACCATTTTCAAACTTAAGCCGCTGCTTAGCGCGGACATTGTTTGAACTCTTTGACAGTTCAACAATTAGTGGCCTCAGCCCTCTTTCATGTATCAGTGGATCATTTTTATGTATATGATTTCAAACACTCTTATATTTTTGGTAGTATTCTAACTTAAGTATGATCAGATAGACATGTTCACTTTATCATATTTATATATAGATATTAATATAAGTAAGCACTGTTTATAATATAACTATGTACATTTATACATGACCATTCATGTGAAAATTGTAGAATTAGCTGTTTCAGTTTTCTTCCATATCAGATTGATGTTCAGGGTACAACATTGAGTAAATCCAGTTTTTGTACTTGAGTTTCAACACATTTACAAAATATTTCCAAATTCTTGGTTGTTTGCTCATAAAACACAATGAAATCAATGAAATGGAGCATTTTTGTAAAATAAAATCCCCAAATATTGCAAAAGAACTAGAATAACTTAGAAATACTTTAAATAATTCCCTAAGAATAACACACCAAGTGATGTTATTTATCTATGAATATATAAACTAAACTAAAGTCCAAAAAAGTCCATACCAATGACAAGCAAATATACTACCAGTCTAATTCAACTGGATAATTTCCAGTTAAGCAAGCAGTACAATGTCCATCTTTTTTGCTATCTTCATTAGGAATTCCCTTCTGAACAGCACTCTTTAGCCCTTCAAGGCTGAGATAAACAAGACTTGTAGCCCCAAGATGTTTTGCAAGTTCATCAGGACTCATTCGATTTGCAATTAACTCATTCCTTGTTGGGATGTTGATGCCCATAAAACAAGGATGCTTCACTGGTGGAGATGCAATTCTGACATGTACCTAAAAAAGAATTCAACCAAAACTGAACTGAGATTTTATCAGAATTTAAGATATTCTGGTGAAGATAAACTTCTTAGACCCTTGACCAAGGACAGATAAACAATAGTTATATTTTCTAATTCAGTCATTATCATAACAATTCTGGATACTGAAGGGAAACCTAAGAAATTGATTATAGTCTAATAAACATTTAACACAACAGAACAAGTTACAAAGCACAGAATTAATCTATTAACATCTTAATCTATTAACATCTTAATCTATTAACATCTTAATCTATGTAACTAGTACCTGTAAGTTTATGTCTATAAGTAACTTAATGTTGAATCTAATGTGAAATGAACTGAAATATTAAATGACAAACTGTCTACATTTTCAAGAGCATGATATACATTCATACCTCAGTTGCTCCAGATGCCAGCAACAGTTTTACAATTGGTCCCATGGTGTTGCCTCGAACTATTGAATCATCAAGAAGAACAACTCTCTTTCCTTTAAAATTGTCTATCAATGGTCCAAACTTTTTTGTAACTGCTTGCTTTCTTAGGTGGGTATTTGGTTGAATAAAAGACCTACCTACATAACGATTTTTAACAAATACTTCCACATAGGGCAGCCCCATTTGCTCAGCAAATCCAAGGGCAGATGGTGTTGCAGACTCTGGAACTGTGCTAACAAGATCTGCATCAACTGGAGCTTCTAAAGCTAACTGCCGACCACAATTCTTTCTTACTTCATACACCAGTTGACCTTCAAACATTGTATCAGCCCTAGCAAAATAAACATATTCAAATATGCAAAAAGATGCCAAAGAATCTTCTGGTTCTCTTGAAACAACAGCAACAGATTCTATCCCATTTGGTGTCAGCTTTACAATCTCCCCTGGAAGAACTTCACGTGTTAACTTAGCTCCAATTGAGTGAAAAGCACAGGACTCAGATGACAGAATGTAAATGGATGAATCTAAGATTTTCTTCTTCCCATTATCTGTTTCTTGTGGAAGTGTAACATCTAGCTGGCCAATACACAAGGGACGATTTCCATATGGGTCACGCACCCCATATAATCCACTACTAGTTAGCAGAAGAAAGGAATAAGAACATTTTGCAAGAGACATCAGATGCTTTATCCTATCACCCCAATTAACACCATCTGGTTCTCCACAAGGTGGCTCACTAACCAATATCTGAGTAATTAGTTCACTGTCAGCCTCTGTAGAAAGGCCTATACCTTGCTTAAGAATTTTTTTTCTCAAAGAAACTGCATTGACAAGCTCACCATTGTGTGCCACAGCAATTTTTCCATAGCTTGTGTTTACAACAAGAGGCTGACAGTTGATCAGTTCTGATTTTCCTGCAGTTGAATATCTGTTGTGTCCAATCCCCATGTGCCCTTTAAGCTTCTTAATTGATTCTGGCTCAAATATATTTGTCACTAAACCCATGCCTTTTTTGATATCCATCATAGTGCCATCACTTGTCACCATCCCACTGCTTTCTTGCCCCCTGCAAACATGAGTTACATACAAACATACATAAAATAATTGCTGAGGCTGGTCTGGTTTGGGTCAGCCCATAGGGATGGTGTGGACCTGCCATAAATAAATTAAACCTAGTTATAAACTTATTTTTTGGTTCTAAAAATAATAAAAGACCAAAGATAGAGAGTCTATGAATCAATTCAAAATCAGAATTATTTCCACCCCACACAACTATATAACCCCCTGTCCCTTCTGGGCAGTTTAGTAATCAGGGGTAGCTACCAAGTATCGTTGAAGTAGAAAATGACCGATCAGCGTATCTTTCATGATAGAATACTTCACTTGATAAATTTCTGATATAGACAGACAAGTTCCCTCTCAAGGGTTTGGATGAATCTAGAATATGTGAAAAGCTACCCCTTTATCTCTGTCCAAACAGTAAATTAGTTCGAATAATCTGTGCTTACCTATGCTGTAAGGCAACCAGGCCAAGATACATGATATTGGGTAAATTAACATCCTCGCTGGCTGCAGGTTGTGTCACACATCCAAAAACAGCACACGAGTCTTTCAGGATGTCCTCCTCTTCCATGTTCAAATATCAGCTTCCCCAGCGGATCATGTCTTGCGGTTTCATGTTTGAAATACTCGACAATTAATTGTCATGCCGGATGGGTTCTCTCCTGCATTTTTTGTGGCGCGAAAACAATTGTGTACACGCTGCGTAGGAGCATCGACTTCTGCTCATATGAATGAGCAAGAAACGTGGTCGAGAAAAAGAGAGAAGCTCACCTTGGGGAGAGGAGTTTAGGAACTCGAAAAAGAAGCTCAGAGATGGCAGATAGTTCAGGTAGAAATTTCTTAATAAATCCTCAATTATATTGATTTTTTATAGTCATTTATGAATTATTGAAGCTCAATGGTGTATTGTGACATTGAAAGCGTGATTGTTTAGGCTCGTTCGCGCGGTTTGCAACATTGTGAAGAAATTCTTGATAAGTACCAGGATCAAATGTAAATGTTATACAGATTTAGTAAAGCCAAAGGATATGAATAGCAGAAATGTTGGACACCTATCAGCCATCACAAAAAAATTGGAAGCATTTCTTGCATTTCATTCTTGAAGTGCATGGCGCTTTTGTTTATCCCTGCAATTTTTTCATTATCTCAAAACAAATTTTTTTGTACATATCGTTTGTATCCCTGGCAAATGAATCTTTTTTTACATAAAAGGCCAAATTCTATTAGATGTAATGAAAGGCGTCTAAAAATGCAAGTACCTATCTTCTATGGCTGTTCCTCTTATAGTAGGAATCTAAGATATCTCAAAGTTTTATTTGCTGCACGCATCTCGGCGATAAAGACAGCCATTTTATCTCTTATAATAAAAAGCTAAAATACTTGCCTTTAGAAAAATGCCAGAGCCAACATGTTTATTGATCCATTGATCAATAAAAAGTTGACAGTGAATGCTAGAAGTTAAAACTATCACTTGTTTTTATCTTATTTTATTTTAGTCTAGTTTTTCTCACAGGTTGAGATGTGTATGCTTCCAGCATACTTTCTCCAATTTTACTAAAAAATTGTATCAAAACAACTGAATGAATTCATTCATTGTATGTTTATAAATATTTTCAGATCCTTAATTGTATTGAAAATATGGCATTGAAAGAGTAACAGTTATTGTAAAAATATGTGGTCAGATAGATTTTTCTTTAGTTGGCCCATTCATCATATTTACTTAATTGTGCACTTAGATATGATTTGCAGGGGCAGATCCAGTGGGGGGAGGGACCAGGGGATCATGGCCCCCCCAACTTGTAGTATTTCCTATAGTAAACAATTGTGTTAAGGAACTGCTTGCATGGAAAATTCAATAAAAGGAATCAGATGCCCCCAAAGTCCAGCTCTGGATCTACCCCAGTTTATATGATCTCAGTCTTTTAGGAAATTGTTAGTGAAATACAAGGAAAATTTATTATTTACAAGTAATGCACAAGTTGTCATGCAATGAAATGTTATATCCTTAAAACAGGTGGATTTCCCAACATTGGTTGCACCATAGCTCCATGTATTGGCATTCTTTGTGCTGTCTCTTGAAATGTCACTCCTTGTAGAATGGAGTTCTCTTGTAGAACTCTTCAATTTATGTCCCAAGTGAAATTTTATTTTAGTTCTTGCCTTGTTTCTATGGGCTTGATGGGAAATGAGTGTTTAGTTTTTGCTGCAGCTGTTGGTTGCACTTAAAAGCAAGTTTTTTATCATTCAATAGCCTTTTCTTGATGATTCCACCAATAGCCATGATTTGTATCTCAATATTTTCTATTATGGTAAATCAGATTTTTGAGTTTTTGACAGCTCCTGTTCCTAATTTCTCTCTCCTCTACTCTTTGTTGTTGGCATGCTCTCCAGTAGCTTCAATCTCACCCAATAAAAACATATAAGTCATAGTTCTCTGCTTTAAATCTGATGTGAGACTTACATGGATTCCATCCTGGGATACATTAGAGTTATTGAAGAAAAAATGTAAGTGGCATATGCAGTGAGAACCAAGTGACTGTGCATCTTTTCTCGCTGCAGGTGCTACAATAGAATGTTATTTTAGTGTTGTAGTTTGTACTTGTTGTTTGTTTTTAGTTGTAGGGAATAAAATCTCACCCTTATTGTCTGAGGTATTATGTGGCCATAAAGTGCCACCTTTGTTCACTTAATGCAGTTCATAGGTGTTTACACATGAATAATTTCCCCAGCAAGGGTGTTTTAATGTGCATTTCCACACAAAAATGTGTACTTCTAAAAAAGTTTGTGCAGCCCTAATGAAAAAAACTGTGCAATTCAAAAGTTCATTATTTAGTGGCTCACGGGTGTGAGAAAGTAAATAGCAGTAAAAATGGTAGATCTAGGTATGAAATGAAACACAGTCCAAAATAGAAGTGTTAGAGGAAGTAGCATTTACCTCTTTTTACTAAAGGCAGGCAGTTCGATTCCATCTGCAGCCAGAATGTGACCTTTCAGCACAGTATCACTGGATTTTATGTGCAGCTCTAAATTTTTCTTTAAAAAAACCTGTTTTCCAGCATATTTGTTGTCTTGCCTGTTTTGGAGCCGGATTAGAAGTAGAATGGTCATGTTTAGTTTTCTGAGAATGGGTATGGTATTTTGATGGATAGATCTCATTCATCAGAAAAACCCATCTTTCTAATGGACAACTTTCCACAATTGTTATCTTTCCTATTTCAGCAAACTTGAAGCTTGGAAAAGTGCTGATTGAAGGTAAAACAAAGGTTGTCTATGACCTGCCTGAATATGAAGTAAAAAGTTGTGTCCTTCTTCAATCAAAGGACAAAATTTCATGTGGAGATGGGGCCAGAATGGATGACATGGAAGGGAAAGCTGCATTGAGCAACCTTACAACTTGTGCAATATTTGAATATTTGAATTCTGTCAACATTAAGACACACTTAGTGAAGAAGCAGTCAGATACTTCATTCATTGGTAGGAATTGTGCCATGATTCCTCTAGAAGTGGTCTGCCGACGTATTGCCACTGGGTCTTTTCTGAAAAGAAATGTTGGAGTCAAAGAAGGATTTAGGTTCTCACCGCCCCTTTTGGAAACATTTTTTAAAGATGATGCTAACCATGATCCTCAATGGTCACGAGAGCAATGCCTGGAAGCAGGTTTATCATTTGGTGGTGTTACCATTGGAAGGCCAGAGTTGGATCACATGGGTGAAAGTGCAATTGCTATTTTTGAAGTTTTGGAAAAGGCATGGGCAAGCAGAAACTGTGCTCTTGTTGACATGAAAATTGAGTTTGGAGTTGACCTTGAAACAAAGGAAATTATTGTTGCTGATGTTATTGATAATGATTCTTGGAGGTTGTGGCAGGCAGGAGACAAAAGGTTGATGCGTGACAAGCAGGTGTATAGAAATCTGAAAGAAGTGACAGCTGAAGCAATGGCAGAGATAAAGAAGAATTACAAGTGGGTCTGTCAGCAGGCACAGGGTTTACTTGTTAAACCATCAGCAAGAGTTGTCATGATGATGGGATCAGCATCTGACTTGGAACATGGGCGTAAGATCCAGAAGAATCTTGAAGCATTTGGTATCCCATCTGACATCAGAGTCACTTCAGCTCACAAAGGCACTGAAGAGACAATGAGAGTTTTGCGTTGGTATGAGGGACACAATATTCCAACAGTTTTCATTGCAATTGCAGGCAGAAGTAATGGCTTAGGCCCTGTACTGTCAGGCAACACCGCATACCCTGTCATCAACTGTCCTCCAGTTAAAGCTGATTGGGGTTCACAGGACGTATGGTCATCTTTGCGTCTTCCATCAGGACTTGGCTGCACAACGATTATTGACCCTGAAGGAGCTGCTTTGGCTGCTGCGCAAATCCTTGGTATGAGTGATCATGTCATATGGTGCAGAATGAGAGCTAAGCGTCTGAATAATGCATTGAAGTTGATGGAAGCTGACAAGAAGTTGCAAGATCAGTCATGAAATTCATTCAGTTTGAAAGTACTCTTTCTCGTCTACTTCTTTTTTTGAAGGGCTTTTTGTATTTGGGCTATTTAATTTAATTATTTTCTATTTCTAACTTAGTATTTTTGGTGGTAATTGGCTTTTGAAGTCAAAATTTGCATATGCCATATTTTTGTTCTGCTAGAAAGTATTCTTGTCATTTCTGTGATAATCTTCTCTGTTGGGGGAAAGCTTGTGGGGCTAGCATGTTAGTCTACATCAGGCCTTCTTAAGTGAAATTTGTGAAGCACCACTCTGGCAATTTTAGAGAGCAATGAGTGTCACAGTTAAAAGCTACTCTAGTTTCTCTAATAGTAGGGGGTTTTCATATTGGCCAATTTTTAATAGAAGGGGGTGTTCATGTCAGCTAGTTTTCAATAAAAAGAGGGTGCTAATAGAAGGGGGTATCCATGTCAGCAGCTTGTAAATAGAAAGGAGTGCTAGGAGGTGGTTCATGCTGGTAAATTGTTTTATTAAATGGATAATTTAATTTTCTGCATGTTCTGATCGTGATTGATTTGTAAGATTTAATAGAAAGGGTGTTAATAAGCAGCGAGGGAAGGAAAATTCTCCTGAAAGCAATAGACGGGGGCCAATCTATTAGAGTATACTGCTTCCTGATGTACCTCAATCTCAATACTTATAGATAATCAGTGGCAGTGCTGAATTTGCCAAGTAGTCATTGTGCTCAAAATAACAAGATTGAGGGGCTTTTGATATAATAACCAATGCTCTTGCTTCATACAGTTAAAAAAGCAAGTATGAAATTGAAAAGTAATAATTGAATATCGTCAACAAAACGTTTTGCTATGCATTAATGATGAAGTTCGATTTCTTAGATACTAGCTATTCAAAACCAGTGATGAATGGCTATTTGATGTCAAACATTTCCTAGATTTGGACAAGCTAAATTTGCTGACTTTGTCAAAAAATTGCTGACCTGCTGCCACCTGATAATCACCACTATAGATAATGCAAATGTGGTGCCATAGATGTAAAGTTTTGAGCTCAGGAAAAACACTTCCAGTTAGTATTATCTATAAGTTAAATGATTTAATTCATTTCCTATTTTGCTTCCTTTTTAAGTGAACTTGTTGCATGCTGCTTTGCCTGATCAATGTGCCACTAGCTGCAGAGTCCTGGTCTGTTTTCAGTCAAGTTGTTTATTGTCTTAACTTTATGCCACTTTTGTAGAATGCAGGACAGAACAGAGACTTAGTATCTTCAGTGTTCAACCTTTGAGGCTATTTGATACTTTGTGATTGCAGAATATGCTGGAATACAGTATTTTGCAAATACTGTTTGATTCATAAAATACTTGCATGTCTAGCCACACTTCATGAAGATGCTAAATTACAATTGTGTTTGAAACATGAAATAATTTATTTTTCAGCTCATTTTACCTTTATGCACCTCAGAGCTAAAAGTGTTCAAATTCTTTAGATTTTACATTTTGCTATAGAAAACAGGGAGATTTGGTCAAAAACTATGAGATCACAGAAACTTTTTAAGTGAATAAATATACCTAGTAAAATGTGCTTGGCAAAAAGTTTATGACCAAAATGATCACAAGAAGTCTCTTCACAATCAAATCTTTTTGTCATGTGGAAAAGTCATTGTGACTTATATACCATAATTATGAATTGGAAAATGTTTCAATTTTTCAAAAATCAAGCAAAATGTTAGAGAACTAATAGAATAGTAGCAAGAGATCTATTGATTTCTGCTAGATGTCTGCAAAACCAGGAGAAAAATTATAAGAAGTGGGAGACTGGAGAAACAGTCAAAACTGGGAAAGTTAACAGGTCTGGCACCTCTTGATCAATTTCCTGCATTAAATTTTTGGCTCAATCCCAAAAGAGGCTGCAGAATTTTCCATTCATTCTCATCTACCAGTCCTGACCACTGTCTCTGGGTCACTCAAGCATATAAAATTTTAAGCCAGGTATAATTGTGGTATAGGTGTTCGGGCCCACCATTGGTTAATTCTAATATGAGATTAAAGTTAACCAAATTAATAGAATCACATCATATCTGTATGGACCAACTGAATGCATTGAATTTTGATATAGATCTACTGTATTTGATATTGTATAACAAGTGTAAATGTGGGGATTCTTTGAGGAAGCCATACATAGACCAAAAGCTAAACTAATTATGTCACTATTTTTATCAGAAATTTATGTTTTGTAAGCATCTGTAGCTCACTGAATAAGTTGACATCTTCTCTATTGGAAGTGAAGGTTTATTATGATCTGAGAATTAATTTTTAGCTTTAACTGTTTCAAATGGAGCATGCTGCTTTTTGATCAGCAACTCTTTCAAGAAGCTCTAATTTTGCTAGAAGTGAATCCATCAGAATTTCTGTTGAGAAATAAGAAAGCAATTTATCTGCATAGATTTGGGTGTTTGCATGATGGGGGTCAGGGATAAGTAATAATTTTGAAAGAACTTTATTACCCAATCAATTGATCATTCAACATTGATGGCACATAGGAAAATCATACCTGATTTTTACTTTACCATTTCTTTGATCGTTAACCAACCTAAATTTTTGATTAAACAATCTTCCCATTTGGTATCATGCATATATTAATGTTTCAAAAAAGTCCAAATTTAATACTTTGCTTTATGAAAGCAGTGACAACAGCTTCTACGTGTTACTTTTGGATATAATTTAAATTACAACCTCGTAGAAGCATACCGGCAGTTTTCATGTAGTGAGATTTTTTTGACATGGTGAGCAAGATTGAGAATTAAATTTCCAGTTTAATTCAAGAGCAAGGGTTTAATTCATGTTTGGTACTACATTTGCAAGGATATCCCATTTACTAAATTGGCACCAATAGGGATCAATTGAAGTTGATTACAACAAAAACGTGTATATTGAAAAATTGTATCACATATGCTATATAGTACTTATGATATTTACAATAGGGTATGCTTCATGAATATACAAACGTGAGAAAAATACAATTTCTTGAAATAGTTAACATATTAAAGTAAAAATATAGTTCATATAATGTTTTGCTCTTCAGTAACTCCAGTTGCTTTTGAAATGCGTGGGTCTAAGTAGTGGAAAAATTTAGGAGATGCTAGAGTACTTAATGGCGACTGGAAGAGGGTATCACAAACTCTCAGAGTAAATTCTCATTCTGTTTAAGGCGAGTCAAATACTACCAGAAATTTCTTGTGAATTTTAAAAGCGGAATGTGATGCAGCAAGCTGCATTCTTTTTGATAGCTCTAACGAATGAAAATATACAGGTCTGACGTCTATCCATGTGATGTGTTTGTACGCATGTATGTGATGAAAGCACTATATTTTGGCGTTGCTACCTCAAACTCCCAGAAGCTCCGTCCGATGAATATTCCTGCAATAAGATGAACGTTCGAAGCAGTGAAATGATGTCACATGCTTTAAGAGGAATTGAATAATTTGGGGAGGGGAGAAGCACAGAAAGGGAAGGGACAGAAAGGGAAGAAAAGTATCTACCAAACCTCTTATCTGTCTACATCTATATGTTTAACACGAAATCGGATGGAAATGAGAAGATATAGGAAGACTGCTTACCCTAGTCGAATTCCTTACTGGTGAAAACAAATCGCTTTTGGAAGGTCTAACAGGTGAATGCGGAGGCGACTGTCTTCCTTTATTTCCAGAAGATGGATAATTCACAAGCGATGAGTAGAGGTCGGTTTTCGTTGACCGGTCTGCAAGAATACTCTGTATTTGATGGCCACCTTGAATAACAAACAGGGAATAGTATAAACAGTGAATGTAGCGATTCAATGATATTGCTACTTTAGGAAAGTACTTTAATTGAGAATTAAGCCAATCATATGAAATTCTTTTGAACAAGATCAAAAACAGGGAAGGATTAAAAGTTCAACTCCATGCACCTGCAACTGTTTTTCTTACTTAATGAGAAATGTTTTCGACTAATTCTGAGTATTAAATCTTTGGGTCAAGAATCTTTGAGCTTTGATTTGGGCTCCATCTCTCCCAAATCAAAAAATTAATTTGTCCAAAACTACAAACTTCAGTGTCATTTTCAAGCAGATGAGAGCTATTGAAGCAGCAAGAGTGTCTTAATGAATGTATAAGGAGTGCCTTCATGCCAGCAAAACTATCAAAATCAAAGGCTTTGCAAACAAGCTAAAATTTGGCCTAAAACTATATCTAACTCGATGTGACAAACCAACACTGACTCCTTCAAGAGACTCTATCGAACATCCACAGTTGAGCAAAGATTTAATCATTTTTTTTATTAGTTCGTGTTAATGAAAGGGGTGCTGCCTGAACTGGTTAACAAAAAAGCATCGCTATCAAAGAATTTGGAGGGAAGTAAGAAGCTTATTTTGCACCGACCTACCAAAATCTAACATTTCAGTCAAGGAATGACGAGCAATGAATTTTTGGGCCAAATGTTAGATCGTCTGCAAATTGAATGAAACTACCAAGAAACATAAAGATTAAACAGAAATATAAAGCTTCTGAGCTTTGAACGTTCTAAGTTAAATCCTAAGCAATCAGTATTATAAATAGATAAAAGAAAGTTAGAGTTTGAAACCGCGAATTGAACAGCACTGATTCTAGATTATTAACGTCTTTAATGCAAAATTCCATGCTTAATGTTTCTACCTTAACTAGTTCAGCTTTACGACACTCCCTCAAATTGCTTTCTTTACGTTATGAACCCAATTATAATTATAATTGAGACCTCAGGGTTTTCTAAGTGGGTTTGCATAAATGAGATTTCAATAACCCATAGGGCCAACAGATAGGACACAAAATAAATGCAGTGCTTTAATTACCCGAGAACTCAGTTCCTTTAGGCGAAATACCTTTTCTGCGCAATTCTTGAGATTGTCTTTCCCTGAAACACAGTTACACCCCATTATTCCAAATCAACTCAAGTCGCAGCAAGCATAATTCGAAAGATTTTCTTTTCTTCACAAAGATATAGAGAAATAGCTATTAAGATGGGAAAATGCAATTTTATCCAGGCTCAGACAACGTATGACGAAGAGCTTTCTCTTAAGCACAGAGAATGTATGACACCTCACTGATCTCAGCAAGGGACTGCCAGACAATCCAGTCATATTCCTATTAATTTTGCATATCAACAACGAAGCAAAACAGGGAAGAGATCATTCATTTTAACGTTACATAACTTCATGTATTAAAGACATGATCGAAAGAATAAAGCCAAACATGAATTAGAAGAAATTTTTGCCTGGAGGGCGGATTTGTATGGTTAACCTAGCAATTAAAAAAGCCCTCTGACAGACAAGATAACAATACTGAAGCCCTTGAAGGATTAAAGAAAAATGACAACTTTGAAGTTATTTGGTACCTATTTACTTCTAGAATTTTGCGGTAGGAAATATTGCTACACAATAGAAATTTTCCTTAGTATACAATGTTGATAAAATAGCCGACTAATCAAGCGTTTACCTTTCGTATTTTTCAGAAGTTAGTTGTTTTCTGAGATGCTCTACTTCTTCCCGTAGCTTCTCGGCAGTCTTTCGAAGGGATTTCACCTCAGCTTCCTTAGCATCCCTAAACAAAAAGGAGGAAAGGAATTATTTTGAGTGGTGTATTGTTGCACTCAATGTACAAAGTGGCATTATTTATAAAGCACGGTGCACTACTCAGAGACTAACAGACAGAATAAAACAGCATGTTCCCACGAGCATCAGGAAGAAAAGTTATGCCGCAAGAGAGCAGCTACCTCGTATATGTAAAAACAACAAGTCTAAATTAATTGAGAGTCGGCCATAGGACAACACCTTATTGCAAATCCGGAATGCGCCAAAACATATACAGATGACAATTTTCGGATCATTGGGCAAGCAAGAGCGTCTTTTTATTTAAGTGCTTTGGAATCTGTTTACATCAATACCCATTCTTGTGTAGACAAGAAGAGTTTGTTTTCTCATTTGGACTCTTCAAGTAAACAATTGTTAATAGGTCCTAATTGGTCACACTTGGGGCCAATTAGATGACACCCTATCAAATGTAACCGCATCTGGATATATATTTCGGTTAACCTTTAGGTCACTATCCAACATTTTCATACTCTGATGAGTGTAGGACAAAAAAAACTTTTAGTATGTGCAAAGAATGTTGCCGCTTTTTCTTGCTGTGGTAAAATTATTTAAAGCATAATTCAAAGCAGTGTTGTCCAATGCTTTGTCAAGAAGGGCCACTTTTAAACTCAGGTCATAGACAGAGAGCCATTTTGACACTTGTTCACAGATACGGGGGTGGGAGGGGGGAGGGTCACTTCTGGATATCAATATATGAATATCAATACAGTTCAATTATCTTTGACCCATGCCAAGGCCAAATTCGACAAAATAACAGACTATGCGTTGGTCAACTTCGCCTAAAGTACGCACGAAAACCAGTCCACTTTAAATTAGACGATCAGACACACATCTCAATGTTGAGAAAAGTTTATACTGGTTCATAAGCCCTCCTTGAAAGCATGGATTTAGATTTCTTCAAAAACTTCTGTATTCTCAAAAGGAAATACTAACCTATCTCTTTCAGCTTTAAGTAATGCAGTTCGCACACGATCTAGTTCTGATGCTGTTTCATCGTGTGTTCTCTGTTCATAAAATTGCTACAATTAAGACAAGAATATAATAGCCACTTCTTAGGCACAGAGGACTTTAGCAATACATACCAAATAGTAGACTGGCCATGCTAGCACAAGAATTTCGAAAGCAGAGAGCAAAAACTAAGTTCCAGAGAACAAAATGATGTAGAAATCATTTTTTCTTTCATGCTTTCATGCTAATAGTGGAGTTTCACTAGCACCAGAAAACTCTACTCCAGATCTGGCATAGAATATGAACAAAAAATTCTGTGATATGCACTTTCTATTGATAGAATACCAATAAACTATAAGCATCATTTACTACTCAGTATTAGCAGGCATTCAATGTTATTAATAACCATCTATTATTAACAACCATTCATATTTACTTACATTCTTTGCTATAAGCAAACATTCGTTAGCATTAGCAAAAACTAAATCTTATTAGCAACCATTCACTTTTACAAATAACTATGCATTACCATTATCTAAAGCGAGGTCGGCAACCTTTATAAACCAGGGAGCCAAAATTGAATTTTGAAATGCATACGAGGGCCGCAACTCTAAATATAGTTTAATGTAAAAAATACTAATTGTAGCTCACTACTTATCTAATCAATAAAATTGTATTTATCGATAGATGTACTGTAACTTTGAAGCAGTACGTAAATTCAAACACAGACTTAAAGTACATGTCCATCCGAGGAGCTGAATTCGTACACAATACCTTTTCGCGATTTGATGATAAAATATTTTCCAGTGATTTGACATTGTCTTGCTGTTGCGTCAACTGTAATGAAACACAGGCATAGTTGTATGGCAAATTCGTTTATTCATTTGATAAATTCATTTCGATGAACATAAAAATGCAGCACCTTCAAGACTGAAGTCAGTTCTGATATTTTACAAAAGACAATTGATGTTCCTATTGAAATCATTTCAGGATACAATCTGATACTCCTCTAGAGTGTGATTTTTTCATTTATTTAATCCCAATAATACAAATTAGCAAAGATTCAAAACAAGCATGATACATACATACCTGCTTTCAAAATTTCGAAAACAACAACCTTTCCTTTTACGTGTACTCTCAGGTGCCAAATAAACGTCCCCCCCCGCTTGTTAATTTTTGGATGTTTTTCCAACTCCCCAGGCCTTAGTAGGACCTCTCGTCTATGAATTTTAAGGAAATTGACTTTCTTTTACAAACACTTCATTTCCTTTCTTTGTTAGTACAAATTACGCCCAATTCTCATGGGAAAATAGCGTACTGCTGTATATATTTTACCTTTATGCTCCATGACAACCTGTATTTGCTCTTTCCGTACTTGTATAATCATCTAAAGTCGTTACTCAAATTACGACCCCCCCGTTTATCTCGAGCCCCCCGTTTATTTATTTTAGGATTTTTTCCGACCCCCTGTTTATGAGGACCCCTCCATTTATTTGGTACTTGAGAGTATTTAATCGATGAGAAGCTGCAAGACAGGAGAGCCATACAAGAGCTTTTTGGTAAAGTTCTGCTTATGGAAAGAGCTATCCATCCCCTCAGAAATACAACAGTAGATCACTTTACTTTTGATGGGTCAATCCTTACTTTGGTCAGAATGACCATACTGTCATGAACCCAATAAAAGAAAATGCTTTAAAGTCACCTGGCGCCGAAGACTCTCTGATTCATTTCTTGCTTCACTAAGTAAATTCTGCAACTAAAAGGAGTACCAAAGAATTTAAAATGTGGAATTTGTATCAAGTAAGAGCAAAATACTACATAGCATTTCATGGGTAAATTTATAAAGGCGGTGGCATGTTTTCATTTCGTTTAACTTTTCTGATGATCTAATATTGCTATAGTTTGCGCCTAAATAGGAGAAATCCTGGTTAGTCGCTTGCTAAATGAGTTCATATATGTCCTAAAACGTTTCGTCGTAGTTTCATTAGCATCAATACGGCGAAACGTTTTAAGAGTTGGAATTTTTCATGAGAATCTATTTATTAATTGAAGCTTATGATTGTTTACACTTATATATTTATATAATATCTATAAATAATATATGTATAAATAATATATATATGTATATTTATATATTATATATATATATATTTATATATGTTTATAATATGTATATATAATGCATATACACACACATATAAACACGCATACACTCACTTACTCACTGAAAACAGTTAACACTTTATAGCTAAAATTAGAAATTACTTACACACGATATCAAAAGCAAATGATAAGACACAGGAATATAAAGCTACATAAATATAATGTTTTGATAAAAGGTAAAGTAACAACTGTTACGTCAGAACTTCAATTAGGCTGCATAATGGCGGGCATTCAAAAAAATTATTAGATATAACTAGAAGCAAAAGTAGATCAAACCTGCGCCTCATCCTCCGTTTTGACTGTTATTTGCCTGGTTAATGAATCTCTAGCTTGATCAAGTTTCACACATAACTCTCTCACAGCATTCACATCTTGCTGCATAGACTCCTATGATGACAAAAAAAAGCACGATGACATAAACAAAGCACCACAATTACTAACAGTAACGGAAACTGAAGAAGTCTATCAAAGAATGACGTGGAATGCGAGGGTCAGTGTGACTAGAACTAGCATAGCTTTTATCAGAATTTTAGCCAAAACTCGTCAATTAGCAAAAAACCTGGCTAGATTTGAAATTGAACATCAAACGTCAAGAATGCAAGAAAGGACAAACAATGAACGATAAATACAACTCTTTGTTTCTAAACCATCTCCATAATCAAAGAGTTTTGAGATACATCGTCCACACCTTGGTAACAATTAAGAATTGCCTAACATTTTCTGCATCAAGAATACAGTTGATATTGTTGCTAAGGGTCAACTTAGATTCATTTCAAAACACAAATTGC
Organism: Cassiopea andromeda; assembly: GCA_018155075.1. Taxonomy (NCBI): domain Eukaryota; kingdom Metazoa; phylum Cnidaria; class Scyphozoa; order Rhizostomeae; family Cassiopeidae; genus Cassiopea; species Cassiopea andromeda. The sequence goes on from WIPJ01000447.1 coordinate 828,443, forward strand.
ATTTGGAATAAGTCAAATAAGTACCTTTTCTTGAGCTGCCTCTCTTAGTTGCTCTTCCATGGTGCTCAGGGATTTTGCCATTGATGATAGTTGCTGTTCATATGCGTCTTTTGCAATTATATACTGCTCTATCTCATCTTCCAGAGCATGACACCGATCTTGTAAGTTTGCAAGGTCCTGGAATAAAACATACATGAGATCTATTTATGAAACTAGGAATTGAGCATTGAGCTATAAAACATCCATGAGATCTACGTATGAAACTAGGGATTGAGCATTGAGATACAAATTCCTACTGATAGGAGAGCTCATGAGTTGAGAGAAAAGTTGCTAAACTAGGGAGATCTGAAAGATACAATACAAAAAATGTAGCAAGCTTGAAGCAATTTTAAAAGGGAATAACTGCTAAAAGAACTTAACAATCTGCCTGATTGAGCTTATCGTATATTTTTTATTTTAATATACTGGCTCATTCTAAAAACTGAAATGCTACATCCACCCACAGACAAGCATCTTCAAGACACCATCAGTGACGTAACCGAAGTAGGTTAGGGTTAGAACAGCTCATAAGGCCCCCCGAGCTTTTGAGGTCATCAAGGGGGCCCCTCAAAGATTTTCAAGAGACAAATTTTTTGTACTATTCAGGGAAAATTTAGATGAGGCCCAAATCTTACAGAATTCCTAAGGGGATTGCATGTCTCTGTTACACCAATACACACCATCCAAGATGCTGAATAAAAACATGATACTTTGCCTGTTCTTTCTGCAAAATCGTTCTTTTGTACGTCGAGGCTTCGCCAGTTGTTTGTTGAACATTCGTCTCAAGGAGTTCTGCTCTACTGCTTAACGTCTTGTACTGCAACAACAGATCACTCTTCTCTTGGTCCTGCAATAGATGAAAGAAGTCTCATACAACAGTTTCATGTCACAAGAGATGCGCAGGGCTGCTACTACAATTCCAGGTAAAAATTCCCTGATATTTTCAGTGACATTCTACTCATTATTCCCTGATTTTCTCAGACATTCTTATAACCCTCAATTAGGATTCTATTCTATTCTATTCTATTCTGGACAGATATGGCATTTAAGAGAGTTTTGAACATATTTTGGTCATTCAAATTTTTTGTTTCATAAAACATAGAACTGTGCTTCGTAAGGACTTCACAAAACAGAATGATTGCAACTACTATTTAAGGAAAAAATTCCCTGATTCTCCTCGATATTTTCAGTGAAGTGATACTTATTTTCCCTGATATTTTCAATGAAAGGCTACTTATTTCCCCCTGATATTCCTACAACCCATACTTATTTTTTCATCATTTCATTGGACAGCTATGGGATATCGGAGAGCTTTCAACCTATTTTTTGCAGTTCAAATTCTTGGTTTCATAACAAAATGGAACTGCGCTTCAAAATGGTTGCATAGAACAGAATGATATACAAAAGGGTAAACTTTGGTAACAATCAAACTGAACTGAATGCATGGCTGAGTATGGAGAAAGTCAATGCTCTGAAATGAAAAAATTTTGAACTTAAAAGTTCCCTGATTTTCCCTGATTTGCTAAAAAACTCTCATTTTCCCCTGATTTTCCCTGATTAAGAGTAAATTTTGGAAATTTTCACACTCGACTGGATGTTTGATTGATAGAAAGTCCTTTCTTTGAAATAAACAATACAAAACTTAAAATTTCCCTGATTTTCCCTTATCTTTTGAAAAATCTCTTTTTTCTCTGACTGAATACAAAATTCCCTAACTTCCCTTGAATTCCCTGATTTGGTGGCAATTCTGATGCACCCAAGCTACTTTTAATGAATTCAATAATGCGAAATCAGCATCATCAGGTTCGGTACAATTCATTTTACACTCAAATATGCGAAAAGTTGGCAAGGCTTAATTTCGTCGATAGTTCAGGTAACAATGTGGTGTTTTTCTTTGACTTCAAAGTGTAATGTAGTTGGCAGTAACACGCTTTCTAAACTTCCTAGCTCACTTTACCTGCCGAAATACTAATGTGAGGAGTTCATGTCGAGAGAAGGATGTAGATGATCACACCATGCAAGCATAGTCTTCTACAACTGAAGATTTCTTTCTTTTGTTTAAATGCAATAAAAACTTTATATAACACTAAAACTCTACTAAACTGAAAATTAATCAGACAATATAATTAAAAATACCTTTTGTGCTAAAAGATCTTCTATCCTTGCAACTTGACTCGCATACTCAGATACCTGGCCTTTTAACATCTCTTGGTCATCTAAGGCATCTTGTAACTGTCGATGCACATCCTAGAAAACATAATACGATATAAGATGGCCAAGCAGCCCAGCCAGTTCCATTAGCTTGACTGAAGTTAAGTATGGCTGTGTACGGTCAGAAACTGGATGGGCGACCTTCCAGAAGGACGACCAAAACAGCTCACTCCGCCGTCCTTTGGAAGGGACGTTAAACTAGGGGTCCCATGCCTGGATGCGGCATGCATAGTAGGCCAAAATTAGCTGAATAAACTAGGTATAACAGCCTACTCAAAATAAAGTAAACAACAACAACAAAGATGGCTTTTGTCTTATTCGGGCATTACATAATGTCTGTCTAGGTATTTCAAATTGTGGACGATTTCATACAATTTTTGGGATTATCTCCAAGCAGCTAGGTCGCCAAGAAATCGCGAAAATACCATCATGTACTGTAGTTCAACTGCAGTCTGTCGAAAAAACTCCTACCTTTTAGAAAACTTATCTAGCTCTAATGTTGAATGAACAGCTTCAGTGAAATTATAAGAAAATGAGCAAAAGGCTAGAAGATAACAGGATTGAAGCGAAACTGGTCGCACAAAATGAATCCAATTAAACCTGATTTTCCTCAGTCATCAGAGTGAGATCGCTTTGCAGCCTCTTATTCTCCTTGATGATTGAGTCTCGATTTCGCGTGATAGCAGCTAATTCATCTTCCAGTGAACGGACTTGTTTTGATAAGCTCTTAATTTCCCGGCCTTGTGAGGATGCGTCTTGTCCTTTTTGCCTGAAATGAAAACATATTTCGCTTCTGAATAATGTTTTTCTAAGTATCAACTTTGTCAACTACAATCGATTGGATAAAACTTAGATGTGGAAAAGAACACACATTTTCACATTTGTTATAGGGCCATTCCATAAAGTTTCCAGTCAGGAACACATTTAGTTTGAATAACCACACATCATCCCTTGATCAACTCCTTCCTAGTATATTGCAATATCCTTTGTTTATCACTAACCAACAACCAGCACATATCAATCATTCAAATTAGTGCTTCATTTTCTTGTAACAAGCGAAAAAAAGTCTTCGTGTCCTGTTCGGAACGTTTGGAATGGTCCTATACTTACCACAAAATTGAATTTGAAGACCCGAACTGTTGTCTGCTTCACCGGGCTGTACCTGTTACCTGTTATTGAGATTTTCAACCAAGAAAGAACATTATTTATTTTATGCTGGATTGGAAAATTCCTAAGTCATTAAGGTGGCACGACATTTCCCAATGCAATCACGCGCTAGTCAATAGAACAGAGCATAGAGTGGTTACTTATGAACAAAAATCAGAGAAAGAACTTTTCGAATTGAAAGCTACTGAAAATTTTTTGGAAATTGACTCAATAACCAGGCATTGAAGAGTAACAAAAAATGACATGAACAGAAGAGGATAATTTACCGTAATCTTTCCTCCAAATCCTCAATGTTAATCTTTAAATCGTTCTCTGCACGTTCCTACAATGATTTCAAAAAATAAAGTAAAGTAAGCATTTTTCATTTTAGCACAAATTCAGAAGGAAGAAAATGCGATTACAAGTTTTACTGTAAGGACGTCAGCAAGACAATTCGTGGGCTAAAGAGTAAAGTTTCATTGTTGTACAATTTCAAGTGTTGAGAGAAAACTGAACCCAATGAAGTAATTTCAAAGGCATTTTCAAGGAAATGAAGAGCCTATTACGATACGGTCACGATAATTAAAGAAAAAAGTAATGAGAAAATGACCAATAGCACAAGGAACTTTGCAGAAGTAATGCTTATTTTAAATAAAGCTATTAAGGAATTTGTTAACTCGAACGACTCAGTATATTTCTCTTTCAATCATAACAACAAATCCAAATCAGAACTTATATCCTTATATGATAATTACCTCGTCACCAGCTTGAAAAGTACGAATATATTCCATGGCATAGTTAACAGCAATCCAAGCCATATTTTAATTGCAGGTTTTAGCGAAAAATACCACTGCTTTGCAAAGACAGTGTGCGAGTCAAAACACAAACGATGGGAGTACGCATCTGATTAATCATCATAACACTAGAATTCCGTGTGATCAAACAGTTGTTGTTCTGGGAGAGAATCTCCTAAGAATCGATTATGTCCTCGTCCTAATATTGACATGTCAGAGAACAGAGTAGTATCTAAAAGTGTCTGCAATTGCTTCGGTAGCAAACGAATGATAAACCTCAAGCGTCTGTGCAAATGAAAGTCAATTTTTCTTTGGATAATCCTGGTCCTTTTGATAACATAGAAATACCAAGAGTAAATACAAAGGGAATGCTATGAAAACTACGTCTTTTTCCCCTATTGTAGTAGAGATAGGAAGAGTGCGCATAGGGAAACCAGATTGCTAATTAAAAATTCTGTTAGCAACAAATGAAAGCAAGTTTTTTTAGTCGTTTTGCAATGTCATGTAAAAACGACTCCAAAATAAAGTTGCTTTTGCTGAATATTACCAAAAAGGTCATTCTGTGTGACGTATGAGAACAAGAATGAGAGCCATGCGCATGAACAAATGCATTCAATTCAATGTTCATTCAATTCAATACTGTTACCTGTCTTGTTCTAGTTGCTTCTGCTTCTACGAGCAATTCCGTCTTTTGATCAACCTCTTGTTGAAGGAAATCTCGCTCTCGATCCACTGAGGATATCATGCCTTTGAGGCGTAGCACTTCTTCTCTAAGCGTATCAACCTCGCTTTCGAGTTCGCCTAAATTAAACAGGAGGCACAGGCTAAAACGCATGACATGTTTCAAAACCAGAACAATTCACGAAACTACGAGAACGGTTTATACTGAAATGCTTTTGCAACAAATCACTTTGGTCCATTGCTACGAAAACCTGTTTTTCTCATACGTTTCTGGTGCAGTGCTACAGGTGGTATGCCTTTTAGAAGGCAAGGAATCAGTGCTTTAAGTAAAGATTGAAAAATGCTTTGAAGGCATCTGCATTGACAAGCAATAATCTACTGTCGAGGGAAATTCGTTCCTAACAAGATAAATTGAGCCTGAGGAGAGATTAGTATCAACAAACCTTGATGTTCTTCAGCATTCACTTTTTCATTTTCAAGCATTTCTACCGCATTTATTCTGCTTTCAAGCCTTCTTTTTAATTCGTCCCCAGATCTTTCTGATTGATCCAGTAGAAGTCTCAGTTTAGATATCTCAGCCTCTTTGTCAGCAATCGTCTCTCTGCCATTTCGTAGTGAAGAACTTGTCACTTTTAGTTGCTCTTCGAGGTTAGCTACCATCTCTCTCAAGGATGTAACTCGTGTGTGAAGGTCAGACTTTTCCCGATCAATCTTTCACAGAATTAATTACAAAACTTACTTAATATTCACTTGAATGATAGCATTGTGATCGAATTAAAGTATATTAATTCAAAAATCAAAGTTCGATTGAGAATCAGGGCAAATATGGTGATGAATTTGCCTTTGATGCTTAACGAAGGCAGGCCTTGAAATTATCACAAGGTGTTACTTTTGAAAAATGTTACTTTTAGAAAAAGAAACTAGCAGCGAGAGAAAGCTTCCATAATCCTTATTTTGCATCTTTGTCGAGTTGTTTACTCAATATAATCTATCAGACGCAGTTAATAAGACACTTACAACAGAAATCTTGAATTGCACAGAAAATGATAATGTTTAGGACTGGATTTTCGTAGTGAAGAACTTGTGACTTTTAATTGTTCTTCGAGGATAGCTACCATCTCTCTCAAGGATTTAACACGGGTGTGAAGGACAGACTTTTCCCGATCAATCTTTCACAGAATTAATTACCAATCTGACTTAATCTTACCATAAGCATCAGCCTTAGCAAAAGCTTCCAGATTTTCTGCCTTGATTCTGCGCCAGTGTCGTATACTAATCCATACATGAATTTCTGATAAGGAACTCAAATAAGCCTGAACTTCATAGAAAACGTTCCGGCTGTAAGACCATGCAATTGCATGCTAAGGGTTTTCTAACAATATCTTTTACGAAAAAACAGCCTGAATTAATATTTTACTGTAGACCAATGACCTTAGATAATGACGAGTCTTTCAAAGTTAACTGTCTGCGTATATCAGATTTAACAGATCCTCTATTCACAGTAAAAGGTTTCAATAAGTGTTTCATTAAAACTGACATGTAACTACTTTGTTTACCTTCTCAATAATTCTTTCTAAATCCGATCTACTTTCATCATATTTCGATCTCTCGATAGTCTGACCAGTTTTCAGTGTCTGCGAAAGAAAATCAGAATTGTATATTTGATTTCAGGCATAAAAAAATATGAGAGTACCCTATATCATACCTCAGAGATGGAAAAATTCAATGCATAGAAAGCAGTGCCCCCCGCCTACCAATACAGCTGCATTTACTGTATTTTTTCGAATAGAAGCCGCGGCTTCTATTAGTTTATTTTGTAAAACTGCGGCTTTTATTTGAGCGCGGCCTATATACACTTTTTCAGTCATTGCAGTGCATTAGTTAACCCACTACATTGCACTCGAACTTGCTTAAAACTGCGTAGTATTTCAGACTGACATTTGCTAGTTTTTGAATCTTTTGGTGTTGTCGCAATGGCAGAAACAGGCAAAAGAAAGTGTTGAGAGCGGCTACTCTATTATTGTTTCTAAATGCGGCTTCTACTTGAGGGCAAATTTTAATATTTTTTCTTTAAAAACTGCGGCTTTTATTCAAAGGCGGCTTCAATTCAAGAAAATACAGTAAATACTCCTCATAACAGAAAATAGTAGGCCTGTATTAGTTTTGAAAGTCAAATAAAATGCAATGAGAAGCAGCCACTTACATCCAGCTGGTTCTCAAGTGATTGCATCTCCCCTTTCAATCTCCTCAATTCGTCGTAGGCATCGTCACGTTCTTTTTCGACTCTTTCCAAAATGGACGACACCTTCTTGGACGGAGATGGTGTCTTTGCGCGCGAAAGTTGTCGACGTAATCTTTGGATTTCCTCAGTTGCCTGAAACGTAAGAAATCGAAACATGAGAAAGCAAGTTTTATTCAATAACTCATGAAATAATCTAATTAATTGTTTCTTTATTTTTTAACATAATAATTATGTATGTACAAACTGAAAAACAACATTGGGTTAGGACTTGAAGCTAGCCAGTCCATATGCTGTTTTTAATTTGCAAACCGAAAAGTTCTAGAGAGGAAATAAAGAAACGAATAAATGGGATTAAATAGTAAATGACTGAATAAATTTTTGTATAAAGGCAATGACATTTTAAGGAAGAGGCTTCCCAATAACGCAACATGTCTTTTTTATAAATTATATAAGTAAACCAAGTCTATTTTCTAGGGCTTTAAGCTTAAAACTACTTCTCACATCAAAGTATTCTCCAACAACATTTTAAATATGCACCAAGTTCTATAGTTTCATAAACGAAGAGGGATTGGCAAATAAATGATCAATCTTTGAGGAATTCTTTAAAAAGCAGTATAATTGAAAAGAAGGGTGCAATAAATAGACCAACCTGCTCATACAAAAGCTGAATATTTTCTTTTTCAGTGGTGAGATTTTGCACGTTGCTTTGAATCTAGAAGCAAAGAAGGAAAACTATAAGTCAACTATTTCTCAATGAAGGACCTAATTTTTCTGCGCACTCTATAAGCACCCATTCACCTTAACTCCATTATAGTAAAAAGAAGCCTGTTATAGTAATGTGTGATTCACAGTAGTTGAACAGTTCATAGTTCTTAACTAGAGCACGAAAAAGCGGCAACATTTTTAGACACAGTATCTATAGGGAATTAGGTTTAACTATTGGTTCACATGCACAATCGAACTTCCAGTATAACTACACATAAACATTATAAAACTTTTCCCGTGGAGCTTCATGTTAAAATGGAAGATACATTAGAGGTCACACGAAAATTCTTTAGTTGTCAGCTTTTTCAGGTATAATATGTCTATAGCAACCAGCTAGTAAACACAACAGCTAAATAGAACATCACAACTTACGCTTGTAAGGTGTTTTTCAAATTTCTCTAACATTGATTGCATTTCGTCACGCTCTCTTCGCAGTCGTGAAACCTCACTCTTATTTTCTGTTGGCTGCAAATACAACATGTAATCATGGTTTGAATGTAAGATGTCAGTCAATGCTAAACATCCGAGGTAAATTTTTCCCACACTTTTTAAACGTAAACTAATAACAAAACAGACTGAATATGTGAACAAAATGTTCAAATCAGTTACAACCTCGTTTTCAGGAGATACGTTACCTTGTCTCTTGTTGGTGGTGACCTATAAGCACTTTGCTTGTCTTTCAGGTTCCGCATCAACTCGTATTCTCGCTTGTAAAAGTCTCTCTCTTCCTGCATTAATTCAAGCATCCCCTCTAAATGGGCCTAAAACAAAGCAATGCGATTAAAACCTCATAAAACGTACGTCTTTGACAAGTACAAAATTAGGGATATTTGTTGCGGTTCTTGCATAAAGGTCTGGGCTTCAAATTTGGGTGAAGAAGCACAATAAACGGTTTGTGATGTCACGAAAATACCAGTTAAGACTATGCCTAACTTTGGAAGACTTGAAATCAAACGTGCTTTAGATAAACTGAAAGGAGAACGGCTACAGAAGCCCTAAAAATCGGTTCTGTCTCCTGAGTTTGAAAAAGTACGAGTAAATAAGGGATAGTGATCTGACAGAACTTCCATCCCATAGCTCTTTCTGAATAAATAAAGCGGCAAGTCGAACCATATGATAAGGATATTGCATCACTTTTAGTGCAAATAGAAGTAAATGTAGATATATAAGGCTATCTCCACATTGCAGTCCAAACAACAGGGGCTTTTCATGCACACGGCAATACAATAAAAGTGAATGCTTCGATCTACATGAAGTACCTTTCCTTTCCTGGAAGGCGATTTAGTTGAATCTTTGGCTACGATCCTCTTCTTTATCATTTCCTGTAAAATTTGGCATTCATCCTTGTAGTGGTCTCTTTCATCTTCTAGATTTTGGATCATCAGTTCCATCCGATCAAGAGACTTGGCACCTTTACGATTTGCAGATTTTGATAGTTTTAGTCGTTCTAGTTCCATTACCAGCTCACGCTCTTAAAAGAAAAATACATGTATGGAATCGAATGCATTATTAGGAGCAGCGCATTGACAGAAAAAGCATTTTTCAAAAAGTGTTTGTGGAGTCAAGTTGAAAGAACAGGTTGCAAAAGCTGAATGAAGGCAAATTTATCCTCTCGGATAAAGACCTTAATCCACCGTAACTTAGTCGTAATTGGATTAGATGAAGAGGCTTCGTTTATCAACGAAATCAATCTCAACTATTAGCATACCAATAAAGTTTGCTGTAAGATATTGCAGTACTAGTGATACGAAAATCAGTTACACAATACAATGGAAGTCGTAAAGTAACGAAAATCATAACAGTACGAGAATTATACTGCAAGAAAAATCGTAGTACAACGAAAATTGTAATGCGACGAAAATCATAGCACGACGAAAGTGATACTACTACAAGCACATTCTACAAGGGAAATCATAATGGTAGGAAAAGTACAAAACGACGAAACTGTAATAACAAAGAGCATACGAAATTAGGAATCATATGTCATACAAAAGTGGATGCTGACATTGAAAGATAAAATTCCAATTCGAAAACGTCGTAGAGTAAGTTAGGACAAAACAGTCGATAATTAAGAAGAGCGGGTAATTCCGAACCTGTCCTAATCCCCAGATTATAAATTAGAAAAATACGCTTCAAAATGCTATGAATAATTAATGTATTGTTACAATAAAACAAAGGAGACATTCCGAAAAGCTGTTGGCAATAAAGTATTGCGAGTGCAATCTTGTCTTCAAAAATAATAAATTAGGACTGAAGATCTGAAGAATCCTTAATTAGTGGTTGTACGTTGGTCCTTAGTATTAAAAAAAGCAAAACACACGCTCCTTACCTTGCTGGCAGAGGCCTGAATTGTGAAAGTGAATAACGGTGTGTGAAAGTAAATGCCAAATATTGATTAATAAAGCGATGAAATCTTACAAATAAAATCTTATCAAAGGGCTTTCTATAACAGTAAATATTAACCACCACTGAAATTGACGTGTAACTGATATACGCTATTTTGGAATCAAGTACTCTGATATCAAAAAAATTCAAATGCCGACAAAAAAACTGTACCTTGGCTCTTCAAGATAGAGCTATGAGAATCTATTGTCCCTGAGGCGTCGTCCACCTGCATTTAACCGAAACGCGCCACTAGGCCAAAGCAGGCCCAACGAATGGTTGAAATGTGAGTAATTAGTGATGCCTCTTCAACCGTTTGGTAGGCTCAAAAGGAATTACGTATCAACTTACATGCTTTGAGCGGGATCTATTTTACATTAAGTAGTAAGTATAATTTGAAGAGAGCTAAAAGTTGAAACTGCCACACGACAAAAGGGTCTTTGACAAGTAGCGACACGAACTTCAGTATTTAACCTTTGGATTCAATGTAGATACAAGCAAGACAAACGTCGGCGCCTATGAAGAGTAAGATTTTGTGGCAAAAAAACTACACTTGAGATCATTTTTTTAGCTTGGAGTAATGAAACTGATTTTGTAACATTTCACTGCAATCCATAGCATTTACGTAGGGGGGATATTGGCACGATCACTTATCTTAGGACCCCCAAAACCTAAAATAGGAAACCAACAGTTATTAGTATCCAATCACCACTTAGTTCCTTTGTTTTTTCATTTTCTACTTTAGTCATTGATCAAATATTTGGCTTATCTCCGAATATGAAGCACTGTGGGTTAATTCATCAGTCAGTGTCATCTTAATTTCAGACGTCAAGACATACTAGCAGATCCCATTGTCTTCTTTCAAGTGGAATCAGGGTTCAAATGTCTCTTGATAAAGGTTGCCGACCCTGTCCTAGATTCTACAACACTGTGACAAGTCGATAGTCATGGGTCACAAGAGGCACTTTTGAAAAGCAAACAATTAAGCTCACCTGTTATTGTCAGTTTGGCATTCTTTTCTTGCAGACGTCGTTTTTCTTTGTCTGTTCTTTCCAGCAGCTCGGACACTTTGACAACATCTTCTTTTGCAGTGCTCAGTAATGCTGTTAGCCTCTCGCTTTCGTCAATGATCGAATCTCGCTCCTTATAGACACAAAACGAAGCATGAAGAATTCTGTGCTGATTTAATTTAACAGAATACTTCAGCATATACTGTCGACATTGCAATATACATTTGGACTTTATATAAATGAAATGAAAATCAAACAAACTTGACCATCTTCTTCTCTTATTCTTCTCTCCCACCCTCCATTCACATATTCATCTCTCTCACTCACTGGCTCACTCATTCATTCATTCATACATCTTACTCTCTCACTCACTCACTCACTCACTTACTCACTCTCTCTCGTCCTGTCTCAATTTCGTTCTTTCTTTGAATATTACTTCCTTGATGCAAAAAGTTCTTGGATTACATTTAAGAAGGTCAGTGGATTGAATGAAGATCTAACCCTTTTGTGATGCAATTCAAATGTCAAATATAGTATAGACTACAGATGCAAATAACTGTTTTTTGTTCTAGAAAATTCATTTGCCTTTTCTCTATATAGATTCTACATAGATTTTTGAACAACTCACTGTACTCCAGTACAACCTTCAAAATAACAAAGCAATGTCAATACGAATGTCATCATACATTAACCAAGCAGGCAAATACCTTTCGGATTCGATGCATTTCTGCTTGAACGTCCAGATTGCTTTGGTGTTTCTCTTCCAGTTCATCCTCAAAAGGAGAGCCTCAGAGATGTTACTCAAATAGTCTCAAATTAAATTAAGAATTTGTGCAAAAAAATCAGGGTTCCTTTTAAAGAAACATTCATTGCAACGATTCACTTTAGCTCGACTTCATAAGTTGCATTTAAGATAGAGAAGATTATTTTGGAGTAGGAAAGAGTACTTATGTTGGAGCTCAGAAAAACGAATAGCATTAATGGGTGGCTTGAATATGTAACAGAGTAGACGTTATCACCCGCAAAAGTTCTAGAAAGTGACGTACCACAGTGATGTTACAAATAGTTGTGAATGAATAAGGTGGAAGTAGAAACAGCGAAAACAACAAGTCAGGCTTGAAAGGCACCTAAACACTGTTCGTATTCTCATAAAATATGCACTTTTGGGCAGCTACTTCAAACAGATTCTTAAGAGCCTAATACAAAATAATTTTTCCATTACCTGCATCTCATTCAACTGCCGTCTAAGCACTGCCTTTTCCTTTTCATTGTTTTCTTCCAAAGTTTTAACAGCCTTGTCAAGTTTTCGAAGCTCACCACAAAGTTCATCATTCTTTCCCTTCAACTCTTTAGACCTGGAGGTAGCCTCTTGTTGAGAATCTAAAGCATCTTTTATTTGCTGCTCTAAGTCCCGATTTGCTTGTTGTAGATAGTCAACCTGGTGCAAGCAAGATATAGAGTGTTAGATTTGTTTATATTATTCTAGTACCAATAATTCAAAAATAATTTTTTAAAATGACAGGGGGGCTAATTATCATGATGGGGTGTAGGATGCTGTTACCTAGGTATTAGAACAGCTACTCAATGTATAACTCAAGAAGAATTCATAATCTTCTGAAAGAGGAGCTAGCATACTCTAACTCATAGGATTGCAGTTCCCAGTCCTCCCCTACCATCACTCCTGCTATTGCATTCAACATGCAACTTAAATGATGATCACTTGTTCCACAGCTGATGTGTGGCTATGATGCATAAAGAAAACAAGTATCTGTGCCTGGAGGCAGCCGTATGCCTAGGCCTAATTTAGACTGACAATATAAACAACTCTTTGATCTTATATCTTATGAAGCAAACCGAAGACTGACTAATATGGATTAAACACTCACTACATATGGCATTAGCTAAATGCTACAATACATGGCTCATCAAGGTGTTTACTACACTCAACAGAACTCCACAAGTATGCAAGACTGAAACACACAACATGATAACTAAAGTGACATGAAATACAGCACATAACTAGAACATCAAACTCAATATGTTACAAAGCGAAATCTCAACCCCAAGCTACTAATTACATCCCCATAAAAACTTGCCATCAAGTTTGAGTTTGCATATTCAATTGAGCTTAAGCCAAACTCAGCAAAATGAGATATTTTGAAGCTTAGTATTACCTGCACATTTAGATGTGCAATAACTCTGTCACTGCTTTCACGTTTATTGTCTCTAAGAATTGCATCAAGTGGTCTGCCACCCTCCAGCTGGCTATGCAACCTTTGGATTTCTTTGTCCCTGGCTTCTAACTAGTAAACAAGAAAGTCATAAATGAGAATTAAATACCTTTAGATTCATAACTTGAGAATGAACAATCATGATGTATATTTCTTATGCTTGGCTAGTCACCTAGTCTAAATTTCAAAGCATACAGTCCATAAATGAATTTTTGGAAAATAAATTAGTACTACAGTGGAGGCAACAAAAAGCTACCTTTACGAGGAGGATTACAGTTTCTTTTTATACTTCTAAAACATTTTGTGTGGTGAGATGAGAATTCAACATCACATAGACTAGCATGACAAAATTGTAAAAAATCAATCTTTAGATGACAACCCCAAGCATTACCTGTTTCTGTAGACTTTTATTTCTTCTTTCAGTTGCATCCTTACTATCCTTTACATTAGAAATATCCATTTGCAACTTGTGAATTTTTTCATCAGCAACTCCAAGCAGATCTGCTACATAATGATCATGCTGGCCCTCTTCGGATGTTAATGTTCCCTGGAAGAGGATTCGATGCATCTCTATAATCTAAAGCAACATGACCTGGGTCCCAGTAAATGACAAGAAAAAAAGGGTGACAAATAAAAACATTCCAAAAATGATCTTATAAGATTGAGAATGCAGCAAGACTCAGACGTCACCTGACAGAATGTTCACACAGAATGCTGCTCATTGCACAAGCTGGAGAGCATTTGCCGCCCAATTCTCCAATTCAAGGAGACAAGTCTTAGCGAGTATAATCTCAGGGGTGGAAATGACCATCAGACATCAGAAACATCTGACATAAATACTCAAACTGCCAACAATATGGAGACAAAAATTGTGAAAATGTCTGATAATCTTCAATTGGTGAATAGAGGAACATTTTCACTTCACCAGGCACTTCATTTTAGCACCCATGAATTAATTTCCCTAACCATGAAATGTTGGGAATTCTCACCTGTTAAGTATTGATGCCAGTACCATGACACTTAGTCATGCTTGTTTTACTTTAATACATTGGTTCCTCTCACACCTTGAGGAATCCAAATAGATAAAGAAAAATTTTCCAGGGCTCCACCCCTGGGCCCTGCTGGGTCTCAATATGCCCCCAAATCCCAGTCCCAAAATTTTCTGACACCATATGTTTCCCTTATTTCCTTCCACCCCTGTAATCTATATGGCTGCTAGGTTGGATGACAGTCTAAAAATCTGAGACATTATTGGATTTTTCAGATACACTACTCAAATCATTTATAGTAATGATTTCCAACTGGGGATCTGAGAACTCAGTCCAAGTAATATAGATGAACTTCCAGCAGCTAGGCACAGATCCTGGGGGTGGGAGGCCATTGCCCCCCAAATGGCAATATTTCCTATAGCAAACAATAGCTTTAAGGCCATATAATGAAACAGATGCCCTCCCCCAAAGTCCAGCTCTGAATCCACCATGGCTCTATTTAGCTGGATATAAAAACTTTAACAATTTCAAGATACCCATGAAGTACAAATTACTGTTTTGGCAGTAATTGCTCTCCACAAACACAATTATCTCCTATTTCAATCAACTTTTCCTATTTGGGATTGTATAAATAGCAATAGAGTAGGGTTTCTTTTCCTCTCCTACCTCACTCTGAGAGACTAAAGATTCTATATCCATTCTCTGTCGTCTATAAGGTATTTGCTTTCTTCGTCCACCAGGAGTCTCCACTACAGCATGCAGATTCTTTTCCTGAAGATCTTGTATTTTCTCTGTCCTGGACCTCAGGTCTTTCTCCAAGGCTCTTACCTTGTGCACATATTGAGAATTAAGAAACTTTAAATCAGAATTTTCGTGCTCTAGCTTTCTGACAGTTTCCTTCAAGTCTCTTATTTTGATATCTAGCTCTTCCTTCTGTCTGATAAGTTCCAAATGAAGCTCGTTATTTTCTTTGACAAGCTTGGCATTATCACTTCGATAAGTATCATTTAAATCCTGTCGAACTGCACTACCACTATCACTAATATTTTGGCGACTGAGCTGTTGCTTCGCATTCTTTAGGCTCTCTGTTGTGTGAATAAGGTCACTGAACAGTTTTTCAACCAATGGTACAGATTCCATTCCTAAAGGCTGCCTGTATCCAAGTTGGTCCAAACGTCTACGCAAATTGGTAAATTTGCGTTCAGCCATGTTTTGGTCTGTTATGGAAATATGGGCCTAGCTATCTAAAATCTGGAAATTTTTGGAATGAATCGAAGGAAGCGTTGTAGACAAATATACTTTGCATGCAAACTTCTACAGTAATCCGTCCATAGCAGGTCATCAATATGTTGGTATATGTATATGCAATTTAAACTCGCAGCATGCCATTGATCAAATTGTTTCACCTGCAACCATCTTTAATCATGCAAATTCAAAGTGGCGCGCTTGTTTGAAGAAAACGGTTTATAAGTCGCTCCTCCACAGCTTCCAATTTTGGTAGCACGCTAGTGTCTATACAAATTGACGTGAATGGTAATACAAGCTAGAGGATTACAATAATTTTTCTGCTAATCACGCAGGTACACAGAGTTTAAGATGTTATGCAAAACATGGCTTCATTATCGGGATCCTCAGCTTGCAGTATATCAAGCTGTAATAATTGACGTATTTATTAGGAAGGCTTCACACACCCCTCCCAAATACTTCTGAAATAGGAGCGTTGATCAATAAGTCAGCCATGCTACAAGATAGCCAGCCGCAGTCAGTGGCGTTAGGGACAAAGCTTGAGGAGGGCATCGGGGTGAGGGTATAAGGCACCCCCAGCCATAAAAACTTGTCATTTTCCAAAGTAAAAACCGTGGTAAAATGTATTTCTGCAGGGCAATTTACTGGACTCAGGATTATTAGTTAGCTGCTATTGCTAACACAAGGTCACAGACAATTTTCACAGTGCAGCCTATGATACCCCCTAAATTTGTTGAAGTTAGGACTAATGGAATAGAAGAAAATCGATAGCTAGGGGGCTCTATTGATAGCTAGGGGGCTCTTTTCTTGTCTGTATCTTTATAAGAAACTTCTAATTTAGTCAACGCAGTTACATAAGAAAACCATGTCATCCAAAACACAATGTATTTTAAATACCCTATATCTTGTAAAACTAACAATTTCTCGATAGCTCTTTGGATCTAAAATAGCTTTTTACAGCAGAATATTGATTCTCCCATGCTTCTACTTCGAAAAAATTGACAGAGCTAGGGGCTGAGCCCCACTCAAGTCACGGCCGGGGCGGCCGCACCCCCTTTTCAACACCACTGGTTAGCATAACTTCTAAGGGCTCCCAAGCTTTTGACGTCCTAAAGGGGTCCCTCATAGGCTTTCAAGAGAAAAGTCTCCTTGTATTATTCGGAGTGCAAATGAGATGGGGCCCCGATCTCCTGAATTCCAAGGGCCACGAATACCTCTGTTACCAGTGGTGATTTCCAAATTTTTTAACGAGGGGGCTCTAGACACAGCCACGCCCATGGTTTGGGTGTAACCCAGCTAAAACCACGCCCATGTTTTCAAAGATAGAAACATGATAATTTAGTTTAACACTGATATAGCATAATCAATAATAAGATATGCCTCGATAGCCATATAGCAGTGCACAATTGATCATAGCACTTTGGAAGCAAGGCCAATAAACTCTGAAAAGCCAAGCCAATGCAAAAGTTTTTAGGGGGCTGAGCCCCCCCAAAATGAGCAGATATGTTAACAAGGGGGCTCCGCCAAGCTGAGCCCTCCTAGAAATCACCCTTATCTGTTACGTCACTGGCCACAGTGCTTCCGTTGCCTTGCTTATAGTAATAGTAGTTGGTCAAAACAACCCCTCCCAATGGGAAGTGTCTCGGCACATCTCTAGCTATAATGCTCAAAAGTACCACTCAAGTAAAGAGACTATTAAATAATTTACAATTCGCAGGCACTTTTCGGTTGCAGTTAGTTATCCACAATTTCAAGCCTAGCAATCTTTAAGCAATGTTCATATTCAACTTCTTCATTTTGCTCTCCCTTGTCAAGCTACGGAGCTCATTTTCTATACGCACTTCTATCAGTAACGAAGTTCCAGCCCCCCTCTTTTTCGTTTCCATAAATAGCTTTTATGGCACAATTAATCAATTAGGCTAATTGCCGGTGTACATACCTTAGTACCGTTATATAATCTAAAAAGTTGAAGCGGACCTAAATTTTAGCATGTCTGGTAAAAATTCGTGCCAAAAGCGTATAAAATGGTATGCATGTTTTTATTTGATCTAAAGGACTTTCATAATGAGCAAAGAGAGAAGATACAGTGAAAGTGAATTGCACTCCATTCAGAATATCCTATTCAAAAAAGTCAGTCTTTTCCCGCGCCACATGGCGCATAGGGCGGCGCCTATGTCCGTTTCTATAGCCCTAGGCCACGAGTCTGTGAATGCAGTGAAAGCTACAGCGGGGGGCTGGTCCGCTGGTAGCTCCGCGAGTTTAACTTTCCCACTCCATTCTCACATGTCGAGCGCCAGACGAGAAGGCAGTGAGTACCATTTCTAAAGTCTTTGGTATGACTCGGCAGGATCTCGAACCCACGGCCTACCGGTTATGAGGCAGACGCTCTACCACTGGACCATCACTCCGGTTAGAATATCCTATTACTCATATAAAATCTTGCTATGAGATAGCACTTGTGAAATCAAAGTAAAGCACACACAGAAGATTCTCAATCAGGAACTTATAATTTTCATCAGATGTAAAGCTGTTTTTTCTGTAATAGGAATGTGGATCTTTAAGTTGCTCATTGGTTGCTTGGTTTTCCATAACATTTAATTAAACAACAGGAAGGGAGACCAAGAAAAACCCATATTTTGAGGAGACACTAAATCCTCATCTAGTCAAGATATAATGACACATAATCAGACTCTATAAATGCATGAACAGGTGCTTTTGGGAATAAGATTTTTCTACTTGCTAATGCTTACGTCTGTACTGAACTGAAGTGCCTTAAAAATTTTCCTTATAGAATTCTGTTGCTTACAACCGGGTTGCTTATGAAGAATAATGTGTTTCGAAAGTATTCCTGATTTGGTAGCTAGTGTAGTCACTGTTTCCTTAAACAAGTAGTTTGCTAAAACATCGTACATATTAAAAGCATCTATAATGGAAAACTTGCTCTCAAGTGCTAAATAAAGGGGGACCCTAATAGACAGGGGGTCGGAAAAATTCCGAATTTTAGTAAACGGGGGTGAAAATAAACGGGGTGGTCGGAATTTGAGAAAAGGCTTTAAATATTATGGCTATTGCTAGCAAAGAAAAATTACTCATTCAAGAAGTCCTACGAAATCTTGGAATTAAGATGTGTATGCTCTAGAATCAATTAATTGTATGGTTCTAATAACTGCCCTAGAAAAGCTCTGATTCATTTCTAGCCATAAAAGCATTATTTACAAATATACGAAAGACAAACCCGACATTAAATCAGTATCGAGTTCTTCCACTTTCTACAACTAAAAGACATGTTATGGCAGTGGACATATGGGATGTGAAAGTGTCACACAGGGGCGGACCAGGGGCGGATCCAGGGAGAAATCTGACCAGGGCTCAACCAAAAGCTCGTTGATAATACTTTCTTCTGCGTCCGTAAAAGGCACCTGGTATCTTATAGGTGGCTATTCTTAGAAAGACTGAAATAAGCTGTGCGATAAGGCTTTATTAGCATTGTCCACGAGGAGTAAATACTGGTGACTGCTTTTGATAATTCCCGTTTTAATTCAGCCAGCTATTTAGGGTTGAAAATCTGACCAGTGCTCAAGCCCTGGTAGCCCTGGTCTGGATCCGCCACTGCGGACTGGCAAAACTGTTTGGCCCGGGCAAAGTGTGACTAAATCGGCTCATGCATTTTAGAAAGCGTAAAAAGGATGGTAGAGATTTTGATCATGGCTGTAAAATTCCTGTTAGATCCACAGTAGTAATGTCAAGTCATTCATATATGCACTGCGAAGTTCTCCATATTCAGAATTTAGCGTTTCCTAAACCTCATGCAGCTGACCATTCGCCGGCATTCGCCCGAAAGGTCCGACTATCCAGGTGTCACACCCATCCAAAAGTGCTTAAAGTCATGCTACTCTTTGCAATGGTAAATACAGCTCGAAACATCAGTTGGGAAATGCAGCTTTATTATGAACTTGAGGCTGATAGCAACGACGAAAATCATTGCAGGATAAACCAGTACACGTATTTTTATAAGAAACATGTCTATAAGAAACACGAGGCTACTTAAAATTAAGAAACACTTACGAAACATAGGCACTCTGAACTTTACAAAATAACTTACAAAAACTTCCTTTGCAAGTAAACTTTTGACCAAACTAGCAAGAAAATAGAATGAACATCCATTACAGGCCTCACAAAACCTGAGCATCCTTTTTCTTACATCACAATTGCCTAATCTGGGTTGTTATTATCATTTGAAGTCTTCAACCTTAAGAAACATGTAAGGCTGGATTCGACGAAATATTGAGAAACATCCAGGCTGAAGCCAGCGAGTTTGTTTCTTATAAAAAAAAACGTGTACTTGGACAAATTTGAAAAATACCCATGCATCCTAAATATACTTACTAAATGTGAGTCTACATTCAAACAAAAACTTGGAACTAGTACTATATTATACATTAGAGTTCACTTTCTCTACTCTCCAATAGTTTTTCTAATTTACACTTGAGCTGAAATAGTGTCTTATCTTTTCTTTTGTACTTCCCCCCAATATTGGGAAATACTTCTAAGGCCTGTTGTGCGTCCTGTTTTCTTGTGCTGAGATCTCGTGTATCGTTGCCAACTTTCAGAGCAAATATTGCGAGAAACTCAAATTCGAGTTTATTTTTCAGACCTGTGGCTAAATCAGAATGGTGAAGACTATCAAATATCAACTGATAAATCTCAACATTTTCCATTCGGGAAGAAATTTCCATTTCGTGTGATAAGAATTCATTCGCAATGTTTATAATAAACTGATAATCCCAACTATTGAGGCTTCCATCCTGAAAGTGCCGAAGGAGATACCTTAAATATTTCGCAAATTTTGGAATCTCGACATTCTTATTCATAAGTATAAACTTCACCATTTCAAATCGAACTCGAGGAAATGCCGAACAATCATTAATAAATCCCTCGTACCTCTTCTCAAGGTCATCTTGCTTCCCATTTTCTCGCATGAATTTTGTGACTTTGCATAACAAGGACTTTTTCATTCTTTTCTCCTGCTCATCTTTTGTACCTTCTCTAGAAATAATTTTGTTCAACTTTTCAGTCTCATCCTTTCCCAAGCCATATGCAGAACACAATGCTGCCTCAGCGAAGGCACGGCGTTCATCATTCATTAAACAATGATCTGCATCTAATGCGATGCATTTGCACCAACAACTCCGATTAGCTCCCAGCTTTCCTACGAACACATGTGCATCAGCATCATTTTCTTTGAGCAATTTATCAATATACTGAATGGCCTTCTTTAAATTGTCAACAGCTTTCCTTGATTTTTCCAAGATAATATCTGCACTGGCCTCCCTTTTTGAAATTGCTATTTCATACTTAAACTTTGAATGTACTAATTCCAACAAATCGTCACATGGTTCAGATTGAGCACATAATAACTTTGTCACCTTTTCCAACATGAAAGGCACATTTCTAGAGGTCTGTGATACAACCAATGACCATAATTTTTGGTTAGCCTCACACTTCACAAGCAATTTCGAATATCTTTCCATTAATTCATCCCCCCTTCCCTCTTTCACTAATTTTTTGCCAATTCTTTCTATATAATAACCTTGTTGCAGCATCTCTTCTGCTTCCATGCCATCAAAATCCTGACCCAACACTACTTGAAGTTCTCTTTCTTTTCCACGATGAATGTATGGACATGCATTCATGATTTCCAATGCACTCTTTGCGTATTCTTTTCTCTCACTCAAAAGCAGCACATGATTGTATCGTGAAGCTGCCCACACTCTCCACATAAAGAGATGCTTCTTTATAGCGTTATCAAGAGAGGTACTTTCATCATAAACATAGGTTGAAATCTTAAAATTCTGTATCTTCTCCAACTTTGCAATTGCATTTTTCAAATTCTTCGCCTTAGCAGTCTCCTGTTCTAAGAAATTATTCTCTTTAATATCTTCTTCAGATGAATCTATGTCCAATTTTAGAGCGTCCTCCATCATAGTGATAATCGAGCGATTAGGCTTGTCTGTTTGGAAAAATCGCTCTTTCACCAAATCAACTTTAGATCTATCAACACTCAGCAGAAATCCTATCGCTCGACACCAGAATCTTGTATCAGGGACATCCTTTGAGAGCTGAACGACATTTTCAAGAAGGTCTCTCCCTTCCTTTACTTTTTCATCAATTCCCCAATCAATTAAACATCTTCCCTTGTCAAGCAAACATGACCCAAACCTTCTGGTATTTCTCAACGACATAGATTTAGCTAATTCGATCGCTTTATCAAACTCTACTACTGCACTTTCAAAATCTCCAAGCTGCCGAAACAATTTTCCTAGCTGGTTATGACAGTCAACTGTGATCCAGCTTTTCCCGAAATGTTCATTACAAATATCCAATGCATCATTGTATACCTTGATACAATCACCCATCTCAATATTCAGTTCCTTTATATTCAAACCCTTTTTAAACAAACGCCCTTTCAACTTTAGGATGTGGAAATTAAAGTAGTTTTTCAACGCCATACACTCCAAGATATCAACTCTACTTTTGAATTCCTTTAATTCATCATCTATCCTTGCAAACCCTTCTGTACTCAATCTTTTCTGGGATAATGACTGTATATCATTACTTATAAGGCGTTTATCTAGCAAGGCTTTTCCATACGGATCTAGCTCCAGTTCTTTGTAAGGATCTTCGATCCCGTTATCAAAACATTTCATACTAAGGTCATAACGACAACACCAAATGTTTTTCTTCTGTTCATTAGAAGCAAACCTTTCACAAACCTCGACAAACTTAAGTAATAAGGAAGGCTTTGTTAGGTCAATGCAAAACAGGCACATTGCTATAAAATCAGATGTACTCCATGTTAACACATTAATGATTGCCTCCTTAATATGAGAAGGGGAATCGTCCTGGTCGCAACTTTTTCCAATTTGTGACATCACATAAAGAAAGTTATGCTGCTCCACCTCAAACTCTTTCCAACAATCAAAATAGTTATCCCTCTTAAAAGATTCTTTCCCCAATACAAAAAGTTCGTTGGTGTACAACTTAGTAAATGATGCTTCATTACTGGTGCTCCCTTTCCAATATTCTTTTCTAATATACTGACAAAGGAACAAGTGTATTATATAGCCTGTGCTATTCGAAGACTGATCCTCTATCAAACTATGGTTCTCAAGCCTTTTCAGCAACTCTATCGGGTCTAAAGTGTCACTTTTTCCAACAAGTGACAACAACTTAGTTACATAATTGTAAGAAAATCTACTAGGGAAAACGGCTAATAAGGAAATAAATTCTATGTCGTCCTCTTGAAGACGATCCAACGAAAACTTAAAACATGCAAACAGGTGAATGTTACCAAGCTTATTATCTCTCTTACCTACAGTTTCCAATGGGTACTTGCTAAATTTATTGACATAATCCTCGATCATCTTTCCACATTGCATAGCATTTACATTTGAACAAATCAAGGCCAAAACAAAGGGGTGTCCACGACTTGCATTCACAAGTTCCGTTATTATTTGATCTCTATCCAAATCTGCCATCTCTTTTAACTCTCGTTCGAGGTAGAATCTACTTTCCTCGTCTGACAAGTGACTAAGCGTCAAAAGATGGTCGTCTACATTGCGATCCAAAATGTTGTAGACACGAGTTGTCAAAATGGCACGAATGGAGGATTCTCTTGAATGTGTTCCAATATGACGAGACAGCTCCATATAAGTACTTGATGTGCATGATTCATCTGCTTCGCTATGTTGTGGTGAAATCAAATCGTCTGCATTGTCAAAAATTAACAATGCACGTTTCTCACTAGCAGTTATTGATTCAAATTTTTTTAACAGGATATCGATGTTTCTCTCTTTCATTTCAGTGGTATTAATCCTAAATTCTCTCAATATTATACCTGCTACATCTTCCAATTGTGGCGGGTTGGATATGTCTCGCATGTTTATCCAGATTACATAATTGAACTTGTCCTCGTTTTCTTGTCGATTGGACAGCGCAAAGCCTATTTCACTTGCTAAACGTGACTTTCCATACCCGGGTCCACCGGTGATTATCAGAAACATGTCGCCAGAAGCAAGCTTTTCCTTTAATTCCTTCATTTCTCTCACTCTTCCAACAAATGGCTTTAATAATCTCTTTGGTAAAGCGCACAGGTTTTCCTGATTTTCTTTAATTGCTGAAATGATAGACCATAAGATATATGATGTTCTTACAACAACTTGATCATCAAATTACTAAAGGGTTATACAATAACCAATTGTTAGAATAAGCATAGATTACCTTCTCTTTTCTCTTTTTCCAACTGAGCTTTAAGCTGTTTAATCTCTTCAGTTGTGATGGGTGCTGTCTCAATTGTGATCACGTCATCCACAGGCCAACTCAATTTGCTGTAGGCATCTCTCATGGTAGTAAATACTGCATCTTTCTCTGAACTACTTAGTCCTCCACGAGGCTTGTGAAATAGCTCATTCCTAGTTTTCTTTAATTTACGAAAGATTTGTTCTTCCTTTCCAAGGTCCAACGCCAAGATTGCTTCAAAAAGGCAAGTAGCGTCCCATTCCATAGTCTTCCCAGATTTTAATTTCCCTTCCACATTTTTGTCTAATTTCTTCTTCTTCTTAGGTTTGAGCTTTGAATAAAGAGTTTTACCATCATCTGGGGAATCACTCCAAGCTGGTTTACCCTGCTGTCTTTGTCCATTCCACGTACGCTTAAAGTATTCTCGCAGTCTTGGTAACAGTTCATCTTCAAGAGCTTTTCTTGATCTGAAAAGATTTTCATCCTCTTCTGTGACTTCCATTCCAAGAGCCACTACTATTGAGAAATACGCCAATTAAATGGGAACGATGTTAAATAAGGCAGGAGAGATGTGGTTCTGGAGAAAGGTGATAATGATATCATAGAAAGACAAACTGACTAATGAAGTAGTGCTGGAAATGGTGGGTGGAGAAAGACAACTTTTGAACACTATCAGAAGGCGGCCTTGGACATTTTCTGGCCATAAGCTGAGACGAAAAGGGGGGATAGTGACGAAGATCTTGCAGGCTGAAGTGGCAATGAAAAGAGCAAGACAAAAATTGAAGGTACTAGATTGGATGATGGAGACTGAAGGTTAAAGATGGGAAAAAGTCAGGCAATGTTGCAATGAATAGAAAAAGATGGACAAACAGAGGGCCACCATGATCCGTCTATGGCACTTGATGCCAAGACACTAGAAGAGGAAGATGTTAAATAATGAAAGAAAATACCTGCTATGTGTAGCTGTATATTGCATAAACAACATCGATCCAAATCATCCTCAATAGTTGTTCTCTACAACCCTTTAGTGGAAACAAGGGTGGTGCCAGAAATTTTCCGATGGGGTCTGACTCTTCTGAAGAGGGTGCTAAAATTCAGTTCTTAGGGTACTCTAAATGGCAAAAGTCTCCAAAAAATAGTTTTCACCTTCTGACAGGTGGATAGCATGCTCTGACAGGGGGCTATAGCCCCCTAGTCCTCCTCTGGTGCCACCCCTGAATGGAACTCTAATTGTAGGTACGCCTAGCTACTTTTCACGTTTTTATTCCTAAAAAAGTAGCATAGATACTTATCTACAGATAAAAGGAAGTTCTGCAGAGTGAGCCTATGCAAACCAAAATTTGGGTGTCTCAGCTCCCCTGGAAAATAGATAAGTGCATTGCCAAGATTATAGATTAACTTATTCGCTTTAAGAATAAAATCATTTGATGTTGAATGATGCATATTGCTCATATATTTTCATAGCAAATGATAATATGAAATTTTGTGAAATTGAGGTCATTCAGGTACAGAAAGGATATACCAAGGAAGAACAAAAAGAAAAGAATAACATGCCATTGGAAATCCTATAAGCTGATGAAGCAAGCAATGCAGAAAGGTAGTTGGATAGCCAGCCATAAGAAAATTGCATTGAAGCAGGACTGGGTATCTGAGCGCCTGGAATAATTTCAAGACCACACCCTATAGAGCTTAAAGGAAAAACTTTCTTGAACATGGAAATAGAAATGAGCTTTTATACATGTAAAAACTGCAATAATGAAACAGCAACAGTGGAAAAGAGCTAGTAATTTTACAAAAGCAAAAGATTGTAAGATATTTTGTCCACCATAGGGCAAAAATGCATATGATATCAGAGATTGAATGCAGAACTACCCCTACCCTCAACATGTTTATGATATTTCTAGGACATCTCAAGCCTCACATTTCTAAACCAGTGGGGTATGCCTCACAACTGCAGATAATTTAATTACAGAAAATTACATAGTTCTATACTTTGGTGTAAAATCAATTGACATGATTTTAAAGACTAATGCATAAATATAGCACAGTTGTGGAAGCCATGATTTGGACTAAAGCACAGCTAGAAAATGGCCTACAACATTTTTTCAACATAATAAACAGCCTAGAAATCATACAAATGGAAGATCTTTGAATATATAGCAAGAAAAAATGAATAGTTTTTGATAAGAAGCTATCAGAATTAGACAAATAGAATGAAAGTCACTGAAAGAGGAAGGATAGCGAAGTAAATATGATATGAAATTGAAAATTGTATGAATAAATAGCTTCTTAGGAATATAATAAAGAGCCAGCGGAGAAATACACCACAAAGCAGTTGTTTTCAACCAAGGTTCTGCCAGAAAGTCTATGGATTCAATCATAAGTTACACAAATGCTATGATTGACAGTAATTTTTAATCCTTCTGTACAGATATGTGAACAGGGGTTCCTTGAGCCTCTGGGATATTCCTTAGGGTTCCACTTCAACAAAAAGGTTGAAAACCACTGCCATAGCGCTATGTAAGCAATTTAAGAGAGAGGGGGCATATACACAAATTTTGCTTGAAATGAGGCTTAATAGAGAGAGAGGCATACACAGGATCAGATGGACTACCAATAGAAGCAAATAGAAGCCCCAAGAGCTTAAAATGATATAATTTATACTGTAGTACCTTACTAACCAAATTAAGGTTAACTCATCAGAAGAGCCAGTCTATCTCCTAAACAACAGTGGTATTGAAGCCAATTGAAAGGGAAAACACATTCCCAGAAACTTGGGATTAAATGGAGCACTGTGCTCCCCTTTTGGCAGCTGCACTCTTATATGAAAGGTGGTACACATCCTAGTTCTGAAGTTTGATAAATGTACCCTTTTCACTGACAATCCTCTTTTGCTTCAACCCTTTTTGGGGACATCTCATATATGTATACACAATAATTATTAATATAGCTAGGTATTCATTGATTTGTGTTAATTATATTCCATTTCAAGTGCAATATGCAATGTATAAAGTGTACATTTACATCTATCAAAATAGAATAGAGCATCTTGAGACTATACTATGTAAAGTAAGCTTAAGCAGCACTAACCTTGAAATATTTAGTGTATCAATATCCAATACAGAAAAGAAACTCTGTCAATGAATGAAAAAAAATTAAACTGATTGATTTCAACATAACAAATGAGCCTCTCATACAAAATTACTTTATATATATATATATATATATATATATATATATATATATATATATATATATATATATATATATATATATATATATATATATATATATATATATATATATATATATATATATATATATATATAGCCTATGGTTTATTTAACTATCTATCTAGATCTAGTCTTTTTAACTGAAAAAATATTTATTGCATTCTTTTTAATGAGAACAATTATATGAGAACACAAGCCTGGGTTTATCTACAATTTATGAGCATTAAGAAAAAACTGAAGATGGCTCAAAATTGCTAAAGACTTTCCACCTAAGAATGTAGGGGGTATGGTACTCCCATTGAGGCCTATCAGGCATCCCCAGTCAGAGTGAAAAAGGACCAAAGTTAAAATGTAGAAAATTACTCTCAAATGGCAGTAATTTTTACAAAAACCCCCAAATGGCAGAAGAAGAGCCAAAGTAAGTCATCTGGAAGCATCTATTTGTTTGTGCTCACCTTGTGCTTCTTTGACGAATCTCTTAGCCTTTGAAAGTCATTGATTGGGGAAAGATAAAATTGTGTTCAGTTTTTGCAATAAATTGCAATCTTAACTCAGCAGACAAATATCAGTACCCCCATAAGAAGTAACAACTACTTAAAACACCTCCAAACAGCATTGCTAGTATCAAAACTTGCCAAACTCACTGAACCCCTTTCCAGGCCTCAATAAGAGATAGGAGTACCCCTCCTGAAGCTAAGTTGTCCTACAATAACTCAACACAAGGCTTCAGCTTCTCCACAGGCAACAATTTACAAGCAAACATCCCCAGGTTGATATTTTTAGGTTCTTATAAAAATTTACCATGGTAAGCCTGGATAGGCCTGGGTTTCATAGAAAACCTACAGTAAACACTCAGCAATCCAGTCTACTGGGCCTAATTGTTGACAGCGGATTACACTGGTGGCTATTAGACATTTTGAAAAAGAATAATTTCATACCACAAAATCACTGAATAGGCTTAGCAATTCCTAGAAATTAAGTGGACATCTTGATTCCCCTCATTATTTATGTCTTGCCTCATTTTTAAATTTAGAAAAAATATGTACAATGTTTATGTTGTTAATAATCATGCACTTCCCCTTGATTATATCATGACAATCTTTATTGGTCAAAACTATTCACTTAAAAATTGCATATAGTAAATTCCATATGACCCTTTATACTTCTGCAACACTCTAGGAATATTGTTTAACAGCATTTCTACAAAAAGCATGCTTTGACACTCTGGTCCTCATCAGTTCTACGATCACAATTTCCAAGTGACAGTGACTAATAAAAGATATATGCTATATATTAGATAAAAAGCTTATTCTACATGCTTTTTTGAAAAGGACCCTTTTCTCAAAACTCTGACTTGAGGCACTCAAAACACCCTTTTTCAAATCAGAGATTTAGATAAATTTGCACCCCTTTCTCAGTGAATTTTGGAACAAGGATGTGTACTACCATTTATAGCAAAGTGCAGCCGCCGGGGCTCCCCCCTAACACTTCCTTTGGTTTCAAAAAGTGGTACTTGGCTCCTTGAGCCCCCAGAACTACAACCCTGATCCCCAAATTCGAGATCTTCTAACTCTCACGAACTCCAAGCAGTTGAATTTCTAACATTTGCATTTATAGGGTTTTCGTGAACGCAAAGTAATCAATAGATAGCGATTGAAGTCCTACAAGTAGAGCTAAAATATACTCACAGTAGAAAATGAGCGTAGGCCTACAACATGGCGGCTACAAGACTTGCAATAACAAATCACATCGACATGCCATGTTAAAATAAAGCCGTCCATCCAGTGACCATCTACATTCTGTGTAGGCTAGCTTACGAGTCTTATGGTTTCATCTCCTTCCCTTTACAGGAACGTATCAGAAAAGAAGGTTATATAAATTTCAAGAAAAACAATTAGTGAAAGGGTTACCCACGGGTGGCTCGAATGATCTGCAGCCGATGTATTCAAACGACACAAAAGCAGTAAGTATGCTGAGACAATAGTTGCTTGTTTCACCAACATTTAGAAAAAATTGCAAAAATCAATCGCAATCCTTGAAGATGCTTGTAGATTTGTCTGCACCTTTGACATCTTCCATTTACGCCGAAGATTTACTCACTCTGTACACTATCAGCCCACACTTGTTGGTGATTACAGTACTTACACTGAGCGCCCTATGCCTAATTCTTCTCATTTCCAAGAATCATCAATTGCAGGGAATCAGCATTATGAACTCATCATTAGCAAAAATTTACAAACATTTTGTATAAGAACCAGTAAATGAGCTTCAGGCTGGCTGTTCATAATTTTCCCGAAATTTTGAAGCTGAATTGTTCTTTAGAAATTAATAGAAAGACAATATATAAGACAACATTGGATGCTTTCATTGATTGAGAGCATATTATTGCTTTTTTAACCGAAAAAGTTTGTAAACAATTATAGACAGACAATGTTAGCACAGTATCTAATTTACGCTAGGAGCAACTGATTTGCAAGAATCAAAGAAAAAGTATCAAGATTTTCATTTCTCCTCAGGTTAATAAGGAAAAGGCGTTTCTGTTCTATTTCTTAGTGGAAAGCTTCTACATCGTTTTCCAGAAATAAATTTTACGACAAAGCTTCAGGCTCAGCCTTGTTCTTAATCTGGTGAAATTTGGTGAGATTGAAATTTGGTGAAAAATTAAGAACAAATCAAGAAGACTGAGCCTGAAGTCTTGTCGTAAAACGTATTTTTGGAAAACGATGCAGAAGCCTTCCATTAACAAATGGACACAGAATGTTTTTTCCTTGTTAACCTGAGGAGAATCGACAGCCTTTACACTTTTGGTCTTTGATTTTTGCTAAGTAGTTGCTCCTAGCCAAACTAGGTACTATACTAACATTGTATATTTAGAATTGTCTATAAATTTTTTATAATAAAAAGCATTAATATGCAAGAGAGCCCATCTTCGTCGCAATATTTCGCTCTCAGTCAATCAAAACATCCAATATTGTATTGTAATTGCATATATTTCTAAATGGAATTCACACTACTAAATTAAGAACAAATTAAGAAAAATTCAGTCTCAAAATTTGGGAAAAATTAAGAACGGCCAGCCTGAACTTCAATTTTAAGAACAGCCAGCAAACAGTGCCACTCCCTGTACTCAAACTACAAGCCAGTGGTAATTAAGAATGGTGAATATAATAATCAACATTACAGAAATACAAAAAACAAAGATACCATATATCACAAAATATGCAAGTATAATGGTTAATAATTCAATAGATTTGCAAAAATATTTATTTGCTGATATGGATACAAAATATAATGCAAAATAAATTTGTTGATGTTTAAAACGCATGGCTAATGAGAAAGGCACATCCAAATTTGCAAAATACTTGAAGCAAAATAAAGGAACGAATAATGAACATCTTCAAATTTCTAAAAAACGGTGGTTAAAAATTATGTTACCTGAAATCACTATATCACTAAAAAGCACATAGGAATCAAGAAGAAAATAAGCATATATAGTACAGTAAATTAATTGTAATTGTTTACTCTAAAACGAGTAATTGTTTATTGATTTGATTCTTCTTATGAAATCAAATTCGAATATTAGATCATAACATCAACTCATAATTAAAAAAATAGGAACCAAAAGGCAGGACTTTTAAACGAAGGTATTTAATCTACAGCATAATTCAAACTGCATTGCGTTATAGCATCATTAAAAATAAGCAACCTCGGAGCAAGAAGAGACGTTCTGAAATACGAGTTGGATAAAGTCTGGTGATAAGTATATCCTGCAAACTAGGGCTTCCATTCTAAAGAGAATTTATCAAAATATTTAATATGAATATCACAACTCATCATCATCAACAAAGATTTCACGTTCCATTCTTGCTATTGGTTCCAACAATGTGGTGTTAGGCATCAAAATAAGAACGGCCGGAGCACACTTCGGAGTAGGGGATGGGGCCTAACAAATTGGGAAACTCCTTTTATACTCTCCATGTATGTTGTAAAGACAAGGAAAGGAAAAAGACAGGGGGTCAGGGACGAGGCTCCAGAAGAATTTCTACCCCTGCCCTTTTCAGCAAAAGAAAAAAGCGCCTCTTTGAATTGCCCTCTCTATTCAAGGATGGAGCTTCTCTTGCATGGACAATGCATGATCCCCAAAATTTTCCGTTGACTAGGCTCCCACCCCCCCCCCCATTTTCCTCTCTCTGTCTTGATAAGAAATAATACGAATCATTGGCCTTTGGAGCAACGACATCAGGTTTGGCATTATCTTAGACTTCAAAGCAATTTTTCTACTCCCCAAGCCACTGCTTATTCCAATCACCCCGTTTATTAATGTCTTCTAATGTTTCCAGCTCCCTGCTTATTCTAACCCCCAGGCAATTAGGCACATTTCATTTCCATTTTAAATGTTTAAAGAGGGTTACCTTTCAGCAATCGCTGATTTGCAAGGGGTCCTTTATTTATGATAAAATATACTACAAAGTAACTACCAACATATAAAATTACAAGCCTAATTACAATATAATGTGAAGTTAACTAATATCATAAGCATAATAGTAAATCATAGATACAGTAAAATATTTTAGAGGAAAGGAGGGAGGCAAAATGCAATTAACTTGTTAGAATTTTGAAGTTGCTGAGAGTAGGTGCTCTTTTAGCTTCTGTTGGTAGGCTGCTCCATGGTTTTACCCCACGATACGAAAAACATTTTTGTCCACTCACGAAAGACTTTTTGGTATCTTAAGGTCAGTTAACGTATTACGGAGGGGACGAGCTTCACCAGCATAGTTTCTAACGAAAAGGTGGCATAAGCACTGAGGAGCCAACCCATAAAGAGACTTGTAGACAACTGTATTTGATTCTTCGGCAATCAGTTCTTCGATGGTTTTTAATCCAAGTCTTTCTATAAGTGGTCTGCTCAAAGCATCAAAATTGCTGTTGCTGACAATTCTAGTCGCTCTGTTTTGAAGTTATTGAAGGCGGTTTTTTCAGCAACACCACAGGATCCCCCAAAAAGAGCAGCAGTACCGAAAGTAGGGTTCCACAATACTCGAATAGAGGGTTTTTAGAAAGACTTCAGGGAGATAGTATTTAGCTTCTTTTAGCATTCCCATTTCTCTAGACACCTTGGAAGTAACAGATTTGAAATGATCTTTCCAACCTAAACTGTAATCAACATCTACACCAAGGTACTTGGTTACATCGGCGGATTCCAGATCTCTGTCACGGATTAGTAAATTTAGTTTGTCCTCATTGGTGTTGAGAATTTTCCGCCTTGATTTGGTGCAAATGAGCATAGACTTCGTCTTTGCCACATTCAATGAAAGCTTATTTCCCTTTAACCAATTATCTGATAGCTCTAGATCTTTGTTAATTGCAGATTCTAGCTTGGAAATATCATTAGACATATGACATAGGCTAGTGTCATCAGCGTACATGGATACTTTACCTTGAATAGTTTTGGGCAGATCGTTAATGTAGATCAAACATAAGAGAGGTTCAAGACATGACCCTTGTGGAACACCAACTTTAATTTCTCCCATAGTAGTCATAGCCACCTACACTACAGTACTGTGATCAGTTAGAGAGATAGCATTTGAACCAGGAGAGTTCCCTCTGTTGAATCCCACACAGCTTAAGTTTATTACAGAGAAAGCGATGATCAACTGTATCTAAGGCCTTTTTTAGACCTACAAATACCATACCGAGCATTTGACCAGAATCCAGCCTCGTGTACCAGTCATCAGTATTTTTAAGTAGACAGCTTACAGTGGAATGTTAACGTCTAAAACCAGAATGATTGGACTAGGTAAACCAGTGGCGGATCGTGGTATTTGTCGCTGGAAGGGCATGTCTTTAAAAATTGGGTGTGATCAAATATATCTTTGGGAGCCACACCCAAAAAGTGACATAGGATAGCTTTACCTCCAGATAGCAAAATACACATTTTCTCAAATAAGAAACAAATCATCTGGCTTCAGCCTGGAAATTTTTTTAAATTTTGTCGAATACAGCCTGAAATGTTTCTTAAACATAAAGACTTCTGATGATAAAAATAACCCAGCTTAGGCAATTATGATTCAAGAAAAAGGATGTTCAGGTTTTTTGAGGCATGTAATGGATGTTAATTCCATTTCCTTTCTAGTTTTATAAAACATTTACTTCCAAAAACAACTCTTTAAAGTTACTGTTTGAAACTCAGCCAGTCTGTTTCTTAACTTTTGCTTACTTTTAGCTTCATGTTTCTTATGGACATGTTTCTCATAAAAATGAATGTAATCAGAAAAATGATAAGAGACTTTATTGCTTAAATCTGCTTCAAGAATAACAACCATCAAAAGCTAATATTTTCTCTTCTGCTGTTTAGAGAAATAATCAATACAGGCAGATAATTTTTTGCCAAACTATTTTGTAATTGAAAGTATTCATTCTATGAACACTAAATTGTATAAATTGTCTAGAATTATATATTTTTGTCCCAAAAATTCAAAGAGAATCTAGGTGATGTAAGCAGAAACTATCAAATATAATATGCTGGTTTGCAATCTTAAGAAATGCATAGATGCTCTGGAGCTACTTAAAAAGAAATATTAGCTCTTCTTTTCTTCAGCTGGGCAAACTTATCAATCACATTTTGATTGAAGTCTGCTGAATCTCTGACAAGGTTCTTTTCTATTGAAAGCAGAGCCAAAGCATTGAGTCTATCCTCAGACATTGTGCTTCTCAAGAAAGTTTTAACTACCTTTTGCAGTGGTGGCAGGTGACATTTCTTCTTGGGGGTGGGGGCAAATGTCAAAAAGTTGGGCATGGCCCCAATATTTTGGTGCGCCACACCCTAAATACTGCCGTGACTTTTTCTGACCTACAGTGGATAAAAAGGGTAGAGGAAGGAGGCATATTGCAATCATCTTGTCTCCTTAAGCATTCATTCTGAGGGTTGTGATAAATAACAAAATCAAAATCTATGCATCCTTCATGGAAACTGTCTTAGTACAAGATCCTGTTGTAAGAACCAGGCTATTAGGCCGAGATGCTTCTCCTCCAATACTCCATTTAATGACATAGGCGAAGAACTTTAACTTCCTCCGACAACTCAGATTGCAGTACTGACCATTGATTTCAGTGATCAGCAAGTATTTCTGAAGATTGCGAGTAGTTTAATTGAGATCTTTTGCGCTAGCATGCTCGGAGAGAACGTCATTTGTATGTTTACATTTCAGAGCTGCTGTGGTCGTTGTTGTTGTTGTACCAGAGAGGGCAAACTATTTCTTGCCCAAATTTTGTCAATTTCAGCCAATCAGATACTTCTTTATTCTGCATTGGGCTTTCGATCCTTGCTATTGCGCATGTCAGGTAGCCAATTCCAAGGGCAGAATCTAGTTTGCCCACAAAATGACATCACTTTTTAAATGCTTACGTACGAGGCTCAAGTCAACACAATGAGAAGTAATCGAATCTCGCGCCCCTGAATGCTTGGTGAAACACGCTAGGATACAACAATTTATATTTTTCTCACTGTTATAGCTTAGTTGCACAGTTTTTTCTTTTGATTTATTTTTCAGTGGGGGTATTGACCATAATGCCCATTAGCACGAGCCAACACTGAAGTAAACCATTGTGGTCAAGATATTGGTACAATTGATTGGATAGAAGTTTCTCAAACAATCTAGATATAACTGGTAGGACTGATATAGGGCGGTAACCCGATTTATCAGACTTGTCACCTTCTTTAAAGATTGGGGTCACCCTTGCAGTTTTCCAATCATCAGGGAATTTACTCCTTTCGAGTGATGTGTTAAAGATGTAAGCAAGAGAGTTTTCAATGTATGGCATTGCTAGTTTGAGGAAATAGCTGGAGATATTATCTGTACCAAAGCCTTTAGAAGTTTTAATTTTGCCAATTGCATCTCTGATATTCCTTACATCAATGGTCTTGAATTTGATGCATTTTGCTTCAGGGTTCACGTTATAGCCTCCCGAAAGTATGGGGTTAGGGGCATATTCTATTTCTTCGGCAAGATCTTTACGGAGCAAAAGTACTCATCACCCCGTCTGGTGTACTAAGATTGTTGATGTTGGTGGATTTAGACCGCCTATTCAGGACC
The DNA here is from genome assembly GCA_018155075.1 of Cassiopea andromeda. Lineage (NCBI taxonomy): Eukaryota > Metazoa > Cnidaria > Scyphozoa > Rhizostomeae > Cassiopeidae > Cassiopea > Cassiopea andromeda. Next base: position 863,802 of record WIPJ01000447.1, read on the forward strand.
TGGTTGATAATTTTCCAGGATTCTTTCGTACTGCCCTGGTGCAGGGTAACTTTTTCCGAGAAATATTGTCTCTTTAGTTCATTGTTGAGTTTGTTCACTTTATTTCTAACATGTCTGTAAGAGCTGAAGAGTAGTTGGGAGCTGCCTCCGACGGAAACTTTTTCAGTCTGTCTCTGCTCCTCATATGACATCTCAGATCTTTACTAATCCATGGGCAATATTTTTCGGAAACTTGCAGCGATTTTAATGGGGTATGCCTGTCAATTATTAATGAAAATAGGGTACTCCATTTTTTGACGAGTACATTTACATCATCCCTTTCGCTAAGAGCACCTTCCCACCAAATATTACTAACATCGGTAAGAAATGCATTTTCGTCAAAGTGTGTCATAGATCAAGCTTTAATAATTTTGTGGCCATTTGTAACGCACCATCGAACTTGTGTACGCAAAAGACCATGTAATGGTCACTCATAGAGAGCTTGTGCACTCCAGAGTTAGAAATGTTTCTAGCGCATGTAGTAGCTATGTGATCTATTATAGAAGAAGTGGTAAGAGAAACCCGGGTAGGAAGAACTTGCTCTTTCGAACAGTTGAATTCATTTTTGACAGTTTCCACGGCAACCTCAGAATAAAATTCATCATTTTCGTCAAAGGCACGTCAGAGTATGGGATATTAAGAAACTTATTGCATTGTTACAAGGTAATATTTTAATATCAAGTCAATAATCTTGCGGGAGGAGTTAAATACTGCTAGCTTTTTCATATGGGGGCATTGACCTTCGATTTTTGTTCAAAGGTGGGTTATTGGAGAAAGCGGTTGATAGGATTTTCATAGGCTACGTTTACACGGGGCCGGCCGAATATTTGAGCGGCCAAATATTAGGTCGGTTAAACAGCCGACCAGAGAAAGGTCACTTAGGCATTGCGTTCACACGGGACCGGTCAGTCAAGTTCATGACATGCGCAGAGCACTAATTGTGCCAAATCTATTGTAGACAAAGGTAGCATCCTTCTCACTTCCTCTCATTCAATCAGACGAGTTTGCAAACGTGAGAAACTGGCGTACAAAAGAAAACGATAGTGAAATGAATTTTATTTGGGCTGACGACAGCTTATGATGGAAGTTATCTGAGAGTATAGTAACCATCGAAGCAATACCTACTACATTTGCTATTACATTCAAAACCGACATCAGAGCTTAAATTAGTCTACGATATCATTCATCCATGTTTTTATTTATCCATTAAAGGTTGAGAAACGTAAAATGGTAAATCACTACTAACTGTCTTGGAGCGAAAACTCATTTTAAAAAATCTGTGAAATACAAGAGGCCTCTTAATCGCATATTGACACTCTCTTTGTGGTACCGTGCAAATATTCGGCCGGCCAAAGCCGTTCACATGGAGCCGCTTGCGAACTTGACCGGCCAAGCTCCAAAGAAGGTCGCTTTCCTAAGCGGCCGAATATTTGCACCCTTAACTGACATAATGTGAAGTCTTAATTTACGATACAGTAATACAAGTTTACCTATCATGAATGACATAAAAGCAAGCCATAGCCAATGAATGGGCTCAAAACTGGGCGTATTAAGGCGGTGCATCACTAAAGTGATTACTTGAAGTACTAATAGTAGAATGAAGGATCGCGTACTTGATAAATCCTTACAGCCACTAGCAAGGAGAACATCATTATCAGCTTGTAAGTCAGCCTTCCTTTCTTCAATTCCTCTAAACATCAAAGGCTTTGCCTTACCTAATAAAAACGACCCATGCTCTTTGGTTCTTCTGAACGGCATATCTTCTAGTAACTCATTTAACTTCCTGAACTCAGCCGCGATCTTGTCAACATCTTCAAGCTGCAAAAACAGTTTTTTACGTTCATTGTAACAATCAAACGCGACCAAACTTTGTCCAAAATGCTCATTGCAAATGTCCAGTGCATCGTTGTATACTTTGATACAATCAGTCTCCGTAACACTCAGCTTTTTTACATTCAAACATTTTCGTAGTAAACATCCTTTCAGCAAAAGTATGTGGACTTTAAAGAAGTTTTTTAAGGTCACGCATTCTAAGTTATCAACACTGTTCTTGAATTCTTGCAATTCATCCATGATCTGTGTGAAGTTTCCCATCCGCTCATTCTCCAAGGAAGCAAATAATTTATTACTAATGCGCCGTTTGTTTAGCAGAGCTTTTCCATAATCATCAGGGTCCACTTCTTTGCATGGATCTTCAATTCCACCATCAAAATACTTCTCACTAAGGTCGTATCGACAACACCAAATTTTCTTCTTCTGCTTGTCTTGAGCTAAATCTTCACAAACCTTAATAAATTTATGTAATAAGCAAGGGTTTGTTAGGTCAATACAGAGCAAATACATTGCTATGAAATCAGGTGTCTCTCGAGTCGATAACTCACGAATAACTTCCACAATATAAGAAGGATAATCTCCCTTGTCGCAACTATCTCCAATTTGCGCCATCACATAAAGAAAGTTATGCTGCTCCATCTCAAATTCCTCCCAACAGTTTTTATAGTTGTCCTTCTCCAAAGACTTTCTTCCTAACATGAAGAGTTCATTGGTGTACAACTTATAATATGCTTTATGATAATGTTCTTTATCATCATCCCAATACTTTTTCTTAATATACTGACATAAGAACGAGTGTAGAACATAATATTTCCCATCTTGATTCATTACATCTACATATGAATCATCTTGCAATAAGCTATGCTTCTCCAACTTTATCAGCAGCTCTCTGGGATTTATGGCACCATCTTTTCCAACAAAGGATAATAGCTTCTTAACGTAAGCGTAGGAGAACCTACTTGGGAACACGGCCAGCAATGATAACAATTCCAGGTCACTCTCGTCAAGGCGCTGTAGAGATAAATCTAAACATGCAAACAAGTGAGCATCGTCATGCTGCATACCATCTTCACCTACAGTTTTTAGAGGATCCTTCTTTAGATCATTGACATAATCCTCTATCATTTCCATGCTCGGGAGTTGGTTTACGTATGAACACACTAGTCTTAAAGCAAATGGAAGACCATTACATGCATCTGCAACATCTTTCACCATTTGTTCTTTATCTAAGCCATTTTTCTTCTCTAACTCTTGTTGGAGATATTCTTCACTTTCCTTGTTTGATAAATGTTCAAGCTTCACAGTATAATGATCTTCTTCGCTAGCTGTATTGCTATAAATACGAGTTGTGAAAACTGCACGAATGGTTTCTCTCGAGTTACCACGAATGTGACGAGATAACTCCGAAAAAGTGCTGGATTTACATGACTTATCTATCGGTGGTGCAATTAGATCATCAGCATTATCAAAAATCAACAATGCACGTTTCCGACTAGTAGTTATCAATTCAAACTTTCTTTTAAGAATTTCGACGGTGTCTCCTTTCATTTCTGTCGTGTCAATATCAAATTCCCTCAAGATCTTATCTGCAACATCTTTCAGCTGTGGTGGATTGGGTATGTCTCGCATATTTATCCATATGACATAATTGTACTCATTTTCATCGTACATGGCATGGCCTAACTGACTTGCTAAGGAAGACTTTCCATAGCAAGGTCCACCAGTGATTATCAGAAATGTATCGCCTTTACTGAGCTTCTCCTTCAGTTCTTTCATTTCTGTTGTTCTTCCAACAAACACATTTAATTTTTTTTGCAATTTGCAAAGATCTTCTTGATTCTCTTTAAGTGCTAGAATAAGAAACCCATAGAAGCCAGAAGTTTAATCATAGATGTGGGTACCAATATAATAAGAAACAAAATTAAAAGAAATATTTAAACATGTAAACCATTTCAGTGCTAAATGTGCTATTTCAATCACGGTTCTTGAACGCTTTGATCATCTACATATATGCTATAACCATCTAAAGGCATACCATGACCATTTAAAGACATACTTTGACCATTTTGAGAAGTGTGTTGAGCATATAGAGAAGTTTGCTTTTAGTGATTTTTTATTTCTCAACGGAAGACAAAAGCACAAACCTTGTCCTGATACCATTATTGATTACTATGAACATCGTGATACACTTTCGACAAAATGGAATGACCAATATCACTTTCGATCAAAATAATAACAGACAATGATAAATTCTTGAACTGCATTCAGCGCTTGAGGCTGACAGATTGGCTAGAAACTCCTGACTTCGTAACATAATTCTGGGTTTTAGGTCTGCACTCTCTGCATAACATTCAGTGAATGACATTGTGCGCAGTAAACAATTTAGACTTAAGGCCCTGGTTAAAAGATCAATTTCTCACTCGATATTTTTCTCAACATTTGGTCTCAAATATGGCACAGTCGAGCAAGTATGGCCAAACAATTCAATTTTTCACTCGACTTTTCTCTCGAATTTTCAACTACTCATATTTCCACGTTTATGAACGAAAAATATTTACCACCACAAATATTTGCCTGTCCAAGGAGACGCTAATGCGCATGCTTTCACTCGACTTCCTCGACAAGGTGGCCAAACAAGTCGATTTTCACTCAACAACGATTCTCTTGCTTGGTTTTATTTTGACAAAGATCAAACTTCACTCAACTTCACTCAACTTCTCTCTACTCTACTCGACTCACTCAACAAGGTGGCCAAACGGCTTGATGTTTTCCTCGAATTTTTGTGGAATAAAACACTGAGTGACAAATTGAGCCGTCTGGCCAGGGCCTAAAGTTGCGTGACAAAGTTTCATACAAAATCGGCTCGCATGTGCCAATAGCCAGCAACCTTCAAGAGATTTTCGCTCCCATCCCCCAAAAGTACTCTCGAAGTGTGAAGTACTGACCGCACGGACTCTTTATTTGAAGCAATCTTCTGAATTCTCAAACGGTTTGAAGTAATTCCTTAGAATCTCTACATAACTCGCGCCCCTCCAGCTTTTACAGTACTTACGGGGTCCCTCAGAGGCTGTGAGGAGACCAAGCTTTCTGCACTATTTGGATAGAAAATTAAGATGGGGCTCCATTCTTACTGAATTCCTAGGGGCCGCGAGCTTCTCTGTTACGCCACTGCCCCCTAACCAACAAAATAAAGTTACAACCCTGTTCACTCTACTTGTCGAAAACATGCGAAACCTCAGCAAACCATTCAATAAAGTATCACTCACTAAAGTCCATGATGAAAGACCAACGATCGGCAACCCCTTTCATAGTATTCATGAAGATATAGGAAGCTGGCAATTGTTGTCAAAAATGTTATTAGTTGCATCTTCAATGGCTTACCTTTTCTTTTCTCGCTTTCCAGCTGAGTTTTGAGTTTTTTCAATTCTTCAGTTGTGATAGATGCTTTCTCAACATTGTTCACACCGTCCAAAGACCAACTGAATTTCCTGTAGACATTTTTTATGGTAGTAAAAACCGTATCTTTCTCTGAACTACTTAGTCCTCCATGAGGCTTGTGAAAAAGCTCATTCCTCATTTTCTTTAATTTATGAAAGATATGTTCTTCCTTTCCAAGGTCTAACGCCAAGATGGCCGTAAACAGGCAAGTAGCATCCCATTCCATAGTCTTCCCAGATTGTATGTTCTTCTTTACATTTTTGTCTAAGTTTCTCCATTGAGATTTAAGCTTCAATTGAAGAGCTTTACCATCATCAGGTGAATCACTCCACGCTGGTGTACCCTGCTGTCTTTGTCCATTCCACGTTCGCTTAAAGTATTCTCGCAATCTTGGTAGCAGTTCATCTTCAATAACTTTTCTTCCTCTGAAAAGGTTTTCATCTTCTTCTGTGACTTCCATGCTAAGTGCCACTGCTATGGGCAAATACGCAAATTAAATGGGAATAAGCTTAAGTAAAGGGATTTAAAAATATTTGTAGTAATCTATCGCATGCAAAATGTCACATCATTTCATAGGAAAACTTACTGTTGCAACGATTGTCTTTAAATTCGTCCACTAGAGATCTAACATAAAAAATGAATCTTCAAAATTCTAAACCTGAAAATGTAGCATGAATATGCAAGGGTCTAGCCAGAAGGGGTGCAGGAGGCTTTCACACCTCCAACAATTTAGCAAATTGATAACATCTTCTTGCGAATTGAAAACATTTGTTGGCAAATCCATGTTGTTATTTAGAGGTAATTCTTCTTTTTCGTCAAATTAGAGTTGCACATCCCCCCCATAAAATTGCTTTTGGTTCGCCCCTGTGAAAATGAATTTGCTTTCATACATAGAAAATTTGACAATCAAGAAAGGCTCTTCCTATAGGTCCAGCAACATAGGACTGTGGGAGAAGAAGTTGAAAATATTACTTTCAAAGTTCATACCCATCAATTCAATCAAAACAGTTTTCATACCCCAGAACTTATGCATTCAGCATTACATACCCCCATCCAGGTGCTCAACTAGGGGGTTCTGGGGGTCTAGAACCAAGTCCTTTTCAGCAAATGAACCAAATTTCCCTTTTTGTAGTGCTCTCTCTATATCACAAAGGGGTTTTCCTGAGATGAAAAACACGTAATCCTGAAAATTTTCCGGGGTCTTCGTCCCCAGTCCACTTTTCCCTCCCCTGCCATGATAAGAATCATTGGTCTTCAGAGCAATGATATTAGTAAACTTCCCATTATTTCCTACACTAATGGATCTAAAAAAACATTACTTACCAGCTGCATCTCTGTATTGATCCCATGGGGGACTCAGGGGGAGGAGCCCCATTGTTAAAATTGTTTCTCAATTGGGGGCTCAGCCCCCTAAAGTTCTATATCAATCTTGCTTTTCAAAGAGCATTTACCCTGCTTCCAATGTTTTGTATTGTATTTCTATGATGAATTTCCTCACTACTACATGGCTATTGACATCTTTCTAGATGTTAGCTATATTATATCACGAGCTAGATTAAATTATCAGGTCTCTAGCTTTAAAAATATGGAAATGGCTGTTGATATGCCACACCTACTTCATGACATTGCACCTACAAATCCCCCTTGTTGAAATTTTTAGAAATCACCCTGCTGTGTCCTCTTTCAAAGAGTTTTGATTTGCAATTTTTATAGATAGGACCCCTTCCCTTGAAAATTCCTAGTTAACCTTCTTTTAGTAAGTAATGTTGGGGAAAGGCCGTAGGGCCTACAACACAGCCCTGACAAAGGAAAAACTGAGAAAATGGGGGAAGTTTAAGTTGAGAGGGAGATAATATCAAGTTTGTTGATGTTAGATTTAAAAGATGACAAATTGTAGGATTCAGGGAAAGCAGTAGGTGGCAATAAATTCCACAGTTGAGAAGTTCTAGGAATGAAAGATGATTTGTGAGATAGAGTTCATGGATTAGGTAGTGCATGCCATTGCTTGTGACTTTAGATCAGGGATATCAAAACTATGGCCCACCATCCAGTTATTGTTGGTCCACATAAATTTCTGACAATGCAGTTGTATATCATATGTCTGTGCATATTGTCTATTTTTTCCAAACGTTAAAAAATATCTGATAATGATAAGTCTAAAGCACAGCATCATTGCTACCATTGAGGGCTTTGCTATTGACATCGTATATGTAGGTGAGTTAGAACTCCACACAGTATTAACATTCACTATAGTGTGTGGCCTAGCCTGTTGCTTATTGTTTTCTATGTGGCCATGTTTTAGGCTCTGTGTCACTGGTTCACAATCCTGGTTTTAATCAGTCTTAGAAGTCATGATAAAAAGGCAATGGTGGGCTCTTTGACAATCATTTTGAAGTAGTGGAGGAGCCTTTTAGAATATTTTAAGTTATTTTCATTAATAAACCATAGTCTATGTATCTCTGTCAAAATTCTTCAAGGCTAAAACAATTGGGGCAAGCATTCCCCATTCATCCCTCAAGTATCTGCCATTGTGCAAATAGTGGATGAGATAGATGAGTAAACAATAACCATTGTTCTGATGGATGTTGATAGCCATATAGAGGTTATCACTTTAGGACTTGTGTAGACAAACAGACTATACATATGGTGTGTGATACCAAGGGTACTTTCTCCAAAAATGGGCTGGAAAAATCTGATGAATAGGGGTCCATTCACTTTGAGAAATAATTGTGGTTCTTCAATAGGAGTCCACTCATTGTGAATGGGGGGTCATTTATCAGCCTATACAGTAATACACAGAGTCACCCTAATTGGGGCCTACTAGGGATTTTCTTCATTTCCTGCCTAGCTATAACACCACTGCATAACACACATAGAAAAATGTCTTGACACAAGAAGGCTGATTGTCTGCTGCTTAACAATGATTTGGGCTCCTACCTTATCCACACTACTCTTGGTTATGGGTCATAGGTATGCAAGATGACAAGAAAATAATGGGGACCCCTGTGACAGATCCACACAACAGATGCAAGGATGATACTTCTTATCTAGTATTAAATGAATTGCTTGATGATAAAGATGGCTAAAACCTTATACAGAATTGTTTTGTAAAGGTTATGTTGTGAAAATCAGATGTGAGGACCAAAAAGAAGGCACAGAGCTATAGCAGAAACTACATCGCTAGAAGGAAGATCAAAAGAGCTCATAGAAATTCCTGAAGTACACTGAATTCAACAGCAGGAATCATACAATAGGAGGAATCATTTTGGTGGAAAATCAGTTATAGACAATCCAATGACATCCAGTGAATAGTGTGGTACATGAAACAGAACTATCAAGCATAATCTGAGCAACAGAAACCAGAGCAGGGATTGGCTCACAGCATTCCACAACACTTCAAATATATGTTCCAACTAGGTGCCTAGAAAATTCAGGCTGGTACTATGTCAACAAGCAATCAAATGGCTCTTTATGATTCAACTTCACTGCAGCCGAACAGACAGCTTTCTCGCAGTGGTTTTGTGAGGAGTTTGCTCACAAGAAACGTTGTACTAGAAACTCCGTATGTGTGACGACACCTTTGGTGGCATCAACCTAACTTATGACCACGCCCATATTACCGAACAATCGATTATTCGATAAATATCAAACCAAATAGTGAAATCAAATGGCCTTGGGGATATGATTAGAGATGAAATTGAATACATCAGATTCAATGTGAAACTTAAGAATTTTTTACAGCAAAACAAAATGCTTTTGCAAGAACACTGAGTTAACTAGACTCACATATATATATATATATATATATATATATATAT
>WIPJ01000447.1:873156-890864 GCA_018155075.1 Cassiopea andromeda
ATATGACGTCATCACACTGGACACCAGTTATCAGTTAGTATCTCAATTTATAAATAAATGAATTCCAAGCTATGATGCATTTTTTCACAGTATGCTCATAGAGTTAGGATAAAGTACATTCAGGACCTTTATCCTAACTCTATGAGTAAAAACTTTGTGTAATCAAGCCTCCTTCTCTACTTGGGCATTTGAGCTCGAAGTTACCATGGCTTACATTCCTTGCTGTGTATTTGCCACATGCCCTCGAGTTTGTCTTCGACATTAGGCATATTATATGAATGGTCTCAATATAATATAAATTCGTTGTTACCCATAGTAAGTCTGTTGCGTAGGGCTGAAATGTACTTACTGTTGGTATTGACTTTGGCTTGAAATATGGCGGCTACAGGCTCTTGCGATGACTACCTAAATCACCATGCAATTGGACACAAATATAGCCAGACAATTCAGTAACCATCTACAGCTTGTGCTGTCCAGTTCACAAGTCTTAGACTTAGATCTCCTTTACTTTATGTCAAAGTATCAAGCAACACGGTTATGAAAACAGTAATAATGACGTTTGCTGAGCTGTGAACATGAAAGTATCGTGTCGTGTCCTGGAACTGATCTACGCATATAGGAAACTAGGGGCCAGCAGCCGAGGTGTTCTAGTTTTGTGGCCAGACCCAACCAAGACATCGTCTACGAATCGGGTGTAGATTGGACCAAAGAAAATGACCAAAAAGCCATAATCTAGTTTCAAAATCTGAATATTTGATGTTGTAGTATGCTTGTTGCTCATAAGTTGCAAAACTTAGATTTGTCTGTGCTTTTGATGTTTTTTATCTACAACCATAGCAATGCTCGGCCACCTTGTGCCTAAATAGTTAGGCGACAACGCTTTCTGACGGCTGTGGTGTCGGTGATGGGGGCCGCGGAGCGAAACTACACTGAGCACCCTATGTCTATATACTTGATTTCCAAGAAGTATAATTATAATTATGAGCAACTTCCAAACTTAAAATGAGCACCTTTCAAATACTGTGTTAGTGTTCAGACTTTGATCTTTCCATATATAGAAAAGAAATTATTTTGCATCGTTTAGAAAGGCTCGACTTTTGAAAACTGTGAATGGCAACTATACTGTAAACATGCTAAGAGTCACCTGCTTCTTGTAAGGTTTGGATAGAGACTCCACCCAATGACATGAATTTAAGTTTAATTGCAGACTGTTATGGCAATTTGAACAAACATAATTTTATATATCATTTTCCTATGAGGATCTTAGAAATTTATGAAATCTCTAGGCTAGGGACAGATTGAGAGTTTTCTAACTTTATAAAAAAAGTCCCTTTAGACGATAGTATTATCATACAACACCAAATGACGTCAAACAATGAAAGAAAGTATTTCAAGTGTGGCATTCGCATACCTTTTCTTTTCATTAAAACATCAATCAAGGAAGATATCTTCAACAAGGTTAACATAGATCTTTTTTGGTTGATTGAAAATCTTGATTTATTACTTGTTGCTATTAAAAACATTTGATTCAAATGGTTTGTAAATGGGAAGCCTGACATTAATCTGTTCATAGCATTATATGGCACTTGAATTTTGTATTTCAAAAGTCCATGCTTTGATATGTCGGGCTTGGCTCTTTCCAAGATGGTTTGCATATTATATTGATAAATGTATCTGATTCATATGAAAAGTAGCCAGGTTTCACCAAATTGCTACTTAGGGAGCAGTCATAAAGTATGGGGGACACAGGGACAGAGGGAATTGAGCTAGGGTATAAAATTTTGATGCATGTTGGAACTGGGGTATGAAATATATAACATCTATCAAGCTGGGGTGTGAAATATAATTTCAAGATTATTAAAAAGTTTGCAAACTAATATATATGCAAAACCACAGGTGGTGGTGGGGGGACTGCTGCTTAGAGAATATCCAGCTATTGTGGAGGAGTGTAATAATGTCAAGGTGGAAGAACAATTTCGTACAATTATGTAGAAAGATGTACAAGTATGTCCAAATTATTCTTTAGATTCCTTTATGTTGTCAAGACAAATGTTTCATGAGACTTTTTGGATATGGCCCCTATGCAGTATACCTTTGTGTATCAAACAAGCTACATAACATAAAATATAAGTAAAAAAATTGCAACATTGTGCAGAATCTTATGACAACATTAAAGTAGAACTGCACTAGAATATAGCAGACAGCTGTTTTAGTGCTTGCATGTTTTGCTATATTCCTTGTTTTGAAGGGTCATAAAAATAGCAACATGAGCAACATTATTAGTAACATAAACACAATAACGTTAAAATTCTTTCAGAGTATCTTTATTGAATCAAAAGTTATCCGGATCTCAACATCATAATAGGCAAGATTTTGATGTTTTACGACAAACGACTCCCAGGTTTCATAAAGTTCTCTTTCTGTGAGCAAGAGCTATAAATTTTCCGGTGTAAGGATTGAAGCACTAAAATTAATGATGAAAAAATTTTGTTTGGACTCAAAAAAGGTTCTAATCCAACTTAATCCTTGCATTCCATTTGAATGGCTGGGGTTAGGTATCAAAATATTTTGCTTCCCTAGACTGACCTTCCAAGACGTGTTTTGCATGTTTCACTGGGGTACAAACTTTTTGGAGTCATTTCTTCATTTCCCTTCACCCCCTCCCCATGATACACAATTACTGTTCCCCTGTTCCCTTAGAAAAAGAAAGTGAATACTAAATTATTCTAAAAATATATTGATCTTCTACCAATTTTTGAGGAAACTTAGAAAACATTATAAAGTGAGGATTTTCTGGCATTTTGGTGAGCTTTTCTTAAGGTTGGCACTCTCCCCATTCCATAACGCCATATTTACTGTTTTTGAGATCCCCCCTCCATTCCTTTCATAATGCTCTGTACTATAGCTACGATTTATTGTTCTCTCATGTCTTTAAATCGTAGGGTTTCATCTTCAATGTTACCCTACGATTTGTGGGATGGGGGAGGGGGGAATATGGGAGACACTACCACCAGAACTGAAAACATCAGACTCCTTTCAAATTACCGGGTTGGCATCCGGCGAGGGCTAGTCTGTCTCATGGGTAGCGGGGGTCTCTTTAACCTTGGCTGGCAACCTCCTTAGATATGGTGTCTCGATCAAACTACCGGTGGTTGTGGCACCTAAAAACTACTAACTTCGTATGAGTGACATTTCTCTTTCAAACTATGAAGGAAACGGCGTGAATGAGACTGGAACAATGTGTGAAGATCTCTCGCATGGCAGGTGTCTCACTGTACGGCATGGTGAGCCCGGTTATTATCAACCGTCTGCCCAAATCATATTTTTTCTGTTTGTCAGATTCACTAGTATCTGTCACTGCGTTGATGATACAACTGTCTTTGCATGCCAACCAACTGTTGAAACTATCATTAGACAATTAGAAACAGATGGTACTTTGGTTGCAAAATGGTTTTCAGACAATTACTTGAAACTGAACGATGACAAGTGTCACCTTATGATATTTAGTGTTGACTGCTCTAAAGCAACAGTTGCAAGTGGAAATTAGACAATTAATGAAAGTTAGTTTGAAAAACTGCTAGGCATAACTGTTGATAAGAAATTACGCCTCAGAAAGCATGTTAAAGATTCGTGAAAATGGCAAAACCATTAACTCCATGCACTTGCTCGCTTGTTCACCTACATCAATCCTATAAAACTAGAAATTTTAATGAATTTTTCATTAAGTCACAGTTTCATTATTGTCCACTTGTATGGGTGTTCTATGAGAGGGTGTTAAATTCAAAGATAAATCTCATCCAAGATAGGGCGTTGCGACTGGTATGCAAAGGTAGTGAAATAGAGTGTGAAAAGCTGATGAACAAAACTTTAACCTATCATTAGAATAATCTGCAGTTGCTAATGGTTGAAATATACAAAACGAAGCATAGTTTGAATCCAACTCTTATGAGAGACGTTTTTACTGAGAGAAATAATCAGAACAACTTGAGTAATGAAAATCATATGCAACTGTCAGTAGCAAAAACAACAAGATACGGACAAGAACATAGTGAAAATAGAGATTGTCTTTTGTGATCCACACTACCAAAAGAAATCAAAGATTCCAAATCTCTCTCTGAATTTAAACGGAAAATAAAAAATGGGATGGAATTTCTTGCGTATGTAGATTAGGTAGAACTTTTGTCAAAAATTTAAGGCTTCTATAGCAATGGTTTACCATTTTATTTTTGAGCATTGTACTTAGGCTTTATTGGCGTTAATTAGCTTTTAGCTTTTTTATATCTTTGCCAACTGTAAACAAATTGATAATTTCTTATTCAAACTTTCATTTCAAGAACATACCAACCAATTACGATTGTACTTCTCACTATATAAGGCAATGTGCAATTGGTTGTCACAGTGGTACAAAGGAAAAAAGTCAAGCGTATTAGAAAATAAAAGACTGTGTGCCAATATTAATGTGCCGTGTAATTCTGGATTTTTCAATGGCTTATTTCGGCTACAGAATATGTGCATCTTATGGTGATGTTCATGATCTTGAATAATAGTAATTTAACTTAAGACCTTTCTGACCACCCTCCTTCCGATTATTACCATCTCCCCTCTATTCCGGACTGGAGAGTGGGTTGTAAAAAAATGTTTAATTATTCAAAAGACTATGATAAAATACATACTGGATTTCGAAGCAAACTACAGCAAATAGATATATTAGTGCTGGGCTGGCCAGCCAGTTACAAAATAATTTTCACTGTGTTATGACAATGAGCTACAGCTCACATTAATATAACCAAAGTCGCTTCTTCTCACACGAAAATACCAATCAAGAAAATCGAATTCAAGCAAAGTAAGTAAATACCAAGATATACAAAATTCAAAATGAATTTCAGACCCGCATGAAACCACGCAAAGAACCACGGGATAGCCACTCATGCATGAATGATTGGCTGACTAAAAACGCTTCATACAATATATTAAACAAACAAACTTCAATCTCCAAATTCTAAAACTGGAAGTAAATATTCGTGAAAGTAAATGAAGTGCTAATTCATTTATTGTAATCTTTTTACCCTTGAGTGAGTAGTTGTTCATATTGCTTCAACTTTTTCTAAAAATATGCATTTCCAACATCGGGCTAAAGCTTCTTACTTCACAAGCAGTAGACAAAGAAGCAGGGATCTCTAAATTATGGAAGTCAGGGGCATGTAAAAGTAGGGAGTTTGTGGTCACATGTGCAGATGCCGTAGAATAGCTTCTGTGGAGGGTGTGCCCAAGCGGCCCAGCCAGTTCATTAGCTTAACTGCAGTTAAGGTTGGCTGTGTACGGTCAGAAACTGGATTGGTGACCGTCCAGATTAACGACCATAACAGCTCACTCCGCCGTCCTAAGGAAGGGACGTTAAACTAGGGGTCCCATGCCTAGATGCGGCATGTATAGCAGACCTAAATTAGCTGAAAAAGGTAGGCATAACAGCCTACTCAAAATAAAGTAAACAACAGCAACAACAACAGGCAGTCGGTATTTATTGGTCGATCAAACTCGCCGTTAACTTTCTTTGATACAACCCCCGTTTCCACTAAAAAGTCTTTGGGTGCGGCATTTACGGTAATCGTATAAAATGCATCTAATAATCAATAAAGGTAAGAGAGTTTGCCTAAAGAGGAAATATATTTGAGCGATGAAAACATCCTTCACAACAGAGCTTCTACTCTGAAACGTGAAGGATATGTTAAATCATGTGAAGTATAAAATTTTCTGTTTTGTATAAGAGGGCAAATATTGTTGGAAGCCTGGCTTACATCATAAAGCATAGAAAATTAAAGCTAAAATCCTAATAAAGATACAAAAATTCATAAGTATAAAATGTAACGGAATGTGCAGTCGAATTGATTGGCCTTTATACTGTTAATCTAGTTCTAGAAGAAATCCCCCACCAACATCTCATATCTTCCGTAGGTTTTCAGAAAAAGTGCACTTCACTATCTAGTAAGGTGGCATAACTGTGTGTGATAGTTGGATAGTTTGACTTTGTATTTAGCTCCAATATTAGGGAAGATGTCCAAGGCATGCCGAGCATCCTGTTTCCTCAAGGCGATATCTCGAATATATTCTCCCTTTAGTGCAAAAATTGCGAGAAACTGGAACTTTAGCTTCTCTACTACACCAGAGCTTTCCTTTAAAAATTGAAGACTCCTGAATATGGAATGGTAGATGTTAAAATTTTTTATTCGGGAAGAACGATCCACTTTTTCTGAAAAAAGCTGATCAGCAAAGTCAACAACAAACTGAAAATCCCAGCCTTTAGTGAAGGCTCCTCTCTCAAAGTCTCGAGCAAGATATGATAAATATTTGCCAAACTTTTGAATCTCAACATTTTTCTTCTCAAATATGAATTTCACCATCTCAAATCGAAGCCGATGGAAAGACGCACATTGGATCATAAACTCTTCGTACCTTTTCTCAAGATCATCCTGCATCCCGTTTTGTCGCATGAACTTTGTAACTTTGCATAACAATGCTTTTTTCCTTCTAAACTCTTGTTCTTCCTTTGTGCCTTTTCTGGAAACGATGTTTTTCAGCTTCTTTTTCTCTTCTTGTTTCAAGTCACGTGCGACTTGCAAAACCTTTTGGGCGTAAATACGTTGGTCATCATCTAGCAAAACATGGTCCGTTTCCAATGCAATTGACTTATACCATCGATTGACGACCCCATGCATTCTAGAACTCATTTTCGCTAGCATTCCTCTCTCTATATACTCAATAGCCCTCCTCAAATCTTCCACACCTCTCCTTGACCTCTCAAGAATGATGTTTTCATCGGCCTCCCTTTGATATACTTTAATATCGTACTCAAACTTGTAGAGGACTAGCTTCAATAGCTCTTCACATGGTTCAGTCTGGGTCATCAGAAAATCTGTCACTTTGTCGTATAAGAAAGGCCTATCTCTGGCTCTCTTTGACACAAGGGAAGACCACAACTTCTGGTAACCTTCGCAATTCATTAGTAATGTCGAATACCTATCCATGAATTCATCCTCTCTGTTTTCTTTTAGTAATTGACTACCAATTCGATCCACAAAGTCCATTTGTCGAATCAATTCTTCTTCCTCAGCATCACATTCCTGGTTCACCAATGCGCGGAGGCTACCTTCTTTTCTGTCATCAATAAATGAGCATGTTTCCATGAGCTTCAGTGCATTTTCTGCGAATTTCTTTCTTTCACTAAGTAGCATGACATGACTGTAACTTAAAGCTGCCCTCATTTGCCACACAAAGTAGTGCTTCTTTACATACCCATGCTCATCATTCTTCACATTCTGCACCTCTCTTA
Source organism: Cassiopea andromeda (assembly GCA_018155075.1). NCBI lineage: Eukaryota > Metazoa > Cnidaria > Scyphozoa > Rhizostomeae > Cassiopeidae > Cassiopea > Cassiopea andromeda. The sequence goes on from WIPJ01000447.1 coordinate 880,484, forward strand.
AGTCAGCTTCCAGTTTATCAATGGCTCTCAATAAGTCTTTAGCCTTGGCCTTCTCAATTTCTAAGAAATTTTCTTCTTCAAATTTTTCGTCGGATGAATCCGTATCCAATTTGATCGCTTTGTCCATTACGTCTACAAGTGAACTGTTTAGCTTCTCTGTCTGAAAAAACCGCTCTTTAACCTCTTTTACTCTTGATTTATCAACGGTTAGAAGAGATCCCATCGCTTGACACCAGAATTTTGTATCAGAGTATTCATTGCAACGACATATAACATCTTCAAGCAGGACTCTACCTTCTTCTTTCTGTTCTTCACTCCCTTTGTCAATCAAAAACCTTCCTTTATCTAGCAAACATGAACCGAATTTTTTGTTATTTCTCAATGACATCGACTCTGCCAGTTTTATTGCGTCGTCAAAGGCTTGCAATGCCTCATTGCTTTCTCCAACTCTCCAGGACATTTTTCCAAGTTGGTTATAGCAGTCAATGGTGAGCCAGCTTTCTCCAAAATGCTCATTGCATATATCTAATGCATCATGAAACATTTTGAAGCAATCGTCTTTCGTAACACCCAGCTCTTTTACTTTTAGGCCCTTTTTTAGCAAACTTCCATGCAGTTTGAGAATCTTGTGCTTAAAGTAGTTTTTCAAGGGCACACATTCCAAGCTGTCAATTCTTTTGCTGAACTCCATCAATTCATCTTTCATCACTCCGAAACTTCTTACTTCTCCATTCGGAACATAAGCATGTAAGTCCTTGGCTATACGTCGTTTGTCTAGCAGAGCTTTTCCATACTCATCCGGCTCCAGCTTTTTGCATGGATCTTCAATGTCACTACGAAAATACTTCATATGAAGATCATAACGACAACACCAAATGCTTTTCTTCTGCTTGTCATCTGCAAAATTTTCACAAGCCTCAATGTATTTGAGCAATAAGGAAGGCTTTGTTAGGTCAATGCAAAACAGACACATTGCTATGAAATCAGATGTATTCCATTCTAACACTTTAATGATTGCTTCCTTAACATACGAAGGACAATCGTCCTGGTCGCAACTTTTCCCACTTTGCACCATCACATAATCAAAATTATGCTGCTCCTCCTCGAACATTCTCCAACACTTGGAGTAGTTGTTTTTCTCCAAAGATTCTCTTCCTAACACGAAAAGTTCATTGGTATACAATTTATAATATGATGCTTGATAATAATGTCCTTTGCTATCATTCCAATACTGTTCCCTAATATACTGACAAAAGAACGAGTGGATCACGTAATATTGTTTGCTTAAACGTTCACTTCTATTTGTTTGATCCGCAAGAGCGTCGTCCGTATGTGAATCTTCCGCATGCAAATATTCCGCATGCAAATCTTCCGTATGCACATCTTCCGCATATGAATCATTTTGTACTAAGCTATGTTTCTCCAGCTTTGTCAACTTTCTAGGCTTTATACTCCCCTCATTCCCAACATATGATAAGAATTTCTTGACGTAAGCATAGGAGAATCTACTTGGGAAAACAGCCAATACTGACAGTAGTTTCCGATCACTCTCGTCAAGGCGCTTTAGGGATAATTCAAAACATGGAAACAAGTGAATATTATCAAGTTGCATGTCATCTTCACCAACAAATTTCAAAGGATCCATCTTTAGATCATTGATATCATCTTCTATCATTTCAATGTCCTGGAGCTGGTTTATGTGTGAACACACTAGTCGCAACGCAAATGGAAGGCCATGACATGCATCTGTAATATCTCTCACCATTTGCTCTTTATCTAAACCTGCTCTGTCCTTGAACTCTTGTTGGAGATATTCTTCACTTTCCTTGTTTGACAAATGTTCAAGCTTTACAATATAATGGTCTTCTTCGCTAGCTGCATTGCTATAAACACGAGTAGTGAAAATGGCACGAATGGTTTCTCTCGAGTAACCACGAATGTGACGAGATAACTCCGAAAAAGTGCTGGATTTGCATGAATTGTCTTTCGGTGGTGCAATTAGATCATCAGCATTATCAAAAATCAACAATGCACGTTTCTCAGTAGCAGTTATCAATTCAAACTTTATTTTAAGAATTTCCACCGTGTCTTCTTTCATTTTTGTCGTGTCAATGTCAAATTCCCTCAAAATCTTATCTGCAACATCTTTCAGCTGTGGTGGATTGGGTATGTCTCGCATATTTATCCATATGACGTAATTGTACTCATTTTCGTCATAAATGGCATGGCCTAACTGACTTGCTAAGGCCGACTTTCCATAGCAAGGTCCACCAGTGATTATGAGAAATGACTCGCCTCCTTTGAGTTTTTCCTTTAACTCCTTCATTTCGTTTGTTCTTCCAACAAATGTCTTTAATTTTCTTCGCAATTTGCAAAGGTTTTCTTGATTCTCTTTAAGAGCTAAATTGAAAATTCAAATAAGCTAAAAGTTTCATCATAGATATGGATGACAATACAAAATGGAAATAATACTAGAAATTTACATGTAAACCTTTTCGATTCTATTGCTAGTTAAGACAATTGCTGGGTAAGACCTGGAATGATGTACTCATTTACAGGGATAGTATGACCATCTGAAGACGTACTATCACTATTTAACAACATACTTTGACTATTTTAAGATGTATTTTCACCACTTAAAGACATTCTAGCATCCTGTAAAGTACATGATAAGGATCTAAAACCAAGTACAGTTTCTTCAAGGATATTCTGGATCTCAGGTGGAAACACTAGGACAGCTTACAAAGTAATGACATTTTCCATCATGAACTTGAGGACTAGTTGTTTTGACCAAATATATTATGCAAAATAGAGAAAGGGAGAGAATAGTGGAAAGAGGGGCGGATGAGAGACGGATTTAAAGGAAAAAATAGTTTCTTGAGGTTCACTTACAATGATATCAAAGTGTTGCTGCAACACAGCAATTGCAATGCTACCAGTAGCATTTACAGGCATACCATCACCATTCAAAGACATACTTTGATACTTTGGAGTACATAATACAACGTCTTCAAGATATATTCTGCATTTCTGGTGGAAACACTAAGGCTTGATTTATACGTCGAATTTTAGTCGCGTCGAATTAAAATACTGTGGCAAAAAATGACTAAGTATGAATTAAATTCGCCTTTAATGCGACGTATAAAACCAACTTTTAATTCCAGTCGACGCACAGTCGCATATTCGACTTATCAAGTCGCATCTTCGACCTAAATTCGACTTGGTTTTATACGTTGCATTAAATTCAATTTTAGTCGACTGAAATTGCAAACCTCACAGGTGTGCGCTATTGTCTAAAGGAAGTTTGCTATTGTCTTCGGTCTTGTGCATCCTCATACCCTTGTGGTCAAATCTATTCAATGCATTATACAATGACAGCTAAGTGCTTCTCCTTGCGCCAAATTACCAAATACATTGTGGATAGCTTTCCATAACAAAAAACATTTGGTAAACTGTCAGTACTTAAAATGGCCATCGAGAGGCAAGATTGCATTTCATTATTGTAATAAGAAGAGCAGCATGGTTGTGAAATTGATGAGTGCAACTTTTTCCGTTTCGGCCTAGGACAACAGATTGGCGAGATAATGAGTATTCATAGGCCTCTAGCTCTAGTAGCGTAGAACTGTGGCGGTTGTTTCAAGAAAAATAATGGGGCAGAGGCGCCGAATTTATCATACATTCTAGAGGTAGCCGAGGATATGTCGAGTACACTTTTTATAAGATGCAGTAGCTTGCAGGGAGAATATTCTCTAGGAGGTCACTTTCACTATTCAGATAAATGGCGCCCCCTCAAACCTCAAATTGGCACACCTTCAGACCTCAAAAAGCATGGTAAAATATGGATTTCTCGGTTTCGCACCCCTAAAAAGTCATTTTCAAAGGGAACACATGCCCCCTTGCCTCCCGACCAGCACACAACTGATAAGACGGAAGCTTCTGAGAAAATTGAAGTTCAGGCAAAAAGTGATATTCTTGTCTTTTGCTTTTTGTCAACTCAAAAAATTGTATCTGCTTTTGGTTATCTAATTTTGCATAGATTGCAACTGGGGGGCGCTTCGCCACCAGAATAGCTGCTACTTGTGTAGAAGCACTTTATTTGGAACAACATGTTGAGTCTTTTGCACCATTTTTTCAATGAAACGAAAGAAATTTGTGCTAGCCATACAAACCGCAGACACACAATGGGAGTTAAATTCAACATAAAGTCGAAGTATAAAACAAAGTCGTAGTAACGTCGAATTAAAACTAGGGTGAAGTCTTATTTGATGCATTTTAATTTGACTCGACTAAAATGCGACGTATGAATCCAGCCTAAGATAGCTTACAAAGTAATGTCATTCTGCATCATGGACTTAAAAAAGAATTGTTTTGACCAGATACATGGTGTAAAATAGAGATAGGGAGAGACTGGAGAGGAGATACAGGGGTTTATAAGTAAGGACGAATGTTTTCAGGTTCACTCCTAATATCAACATAATAGCAAATATCCTTAGTCCCAAAGAAATGAGCTGTTGTTGCTAAACACACTATTAGTTGTATTTTCAATGGCTTACCTCTTCTTTTCTCGCTTTCCAGCTGACTTTTGAGCTTTTTCAACTCTTCAGTTGTGATGGGTGCTTTCTCAATTTTGTTCACACCGTCCACAGGCCAACTCAATTGGCTGTAGGCATCTCTTATGGTAGTAAAAACCTTACCTTTCTCTGAACTACTTAGTTCTCCTTTAGGCTTGTGAAAAAGCTCATTCCTCATTTTCTTTAATTTATGAAAGATATGTTCTTCCTTTCCAAGGTTCAATGCCAAGATTGCCGTAAAAAGGCAAGTAGCATCCCATTCCAAAGTCTTCCCAGATTGTATGTTCTTCTTTACCTCTACATTTTTGTCTAAGTTTCTCCATTGAGATTTAAGCTCCAATTGAAGAGCTTTACCATCATCAGGTGAATCACTCCATGCTGGTGTACCCTGCTTTCTTTGTCCATTCCACGTTTGCTTAAAGTAGTCTCGCAATCTTGGTAGCAGTTCATCTTCAATAACTTTTCTTGCTCTGAAAAGGTTTTCATCCCCTTCTGTGAATTCCATGCTAATTGCAACTTAAAAAAGATAATTTTCATGTCAGTGGTGGCTTTAGGGACTACAGGCCCTGAGGCTGAAATCATCTCCGGGGCTCTCGTTTAAAAAAATGTTTATCATCCAAAACTATTCTTCAAGTTGTCAAGGTTGTTCCTTGCATTCTCTTAAAATAACCACCCATATAAAACAGCATTGGATCTATTCAAGTGGTTTCCTGCGATTTCTTTTTAATTTTATCTTGGATGTGGGGCCTCTATTGGGTAACCAAAAGTGTGGGGCCTGGAGCCATGGCTCCCTGGCCCTCCTTAAAACCGTCACTAGTTCATGGGTTCATGCTTATGTAGTAAAATGTGGCATAGAAAAGCCTTTTAGCTTACTATTGTGATGATTGTCTCTAGAGTCATCCAGTGGAGATCCAATTTCAGTTTCAGTTTATTGACACAAAATTAATATTAATACATACAGCAAGTAATAACAACAACTTAAAATGTTAATTACAATAATATCAAATGTAGATAACGATAGCATTGAGTGAGTCAAGTTAAAGAGGAGCTTTCAACATGGATAGATTAATCGAGAGAAAGCCCCCCCTCCCCTTGTTAATAGTACTTGGCCACTGTACTCAGGATAATTGTTTTTTAAAAAGAGCACAATGAGACTGGATAAAGTGAATCAATATTAGTTAATAATGTAAGCCTTAAGTTTAGTTCTAAATAGTAAAATAGAATTTAAAAGATGAATATAGATGAGGATAATGTTCCATAATAATTATCCATAATATTTCATGCAACGAAGGCCGTACGTAGTTGCGTCTCTATATTTCTTATATAGATCACCTCCTTCTACTTGGCGAGTGTCATTGTCAAGCATGATAGAATTAAGCTGGCATTACATAAACAAGAGATGGAATAGGTAGATCATTTAATTGTAAGATAATGTCATTGCTTACAAAAGCAAAAGGGAATATTTTTGCATCATTACTAATAGTACATTATAGACATAACCATGTTGAGTTAGTTAAGCTATCTTTAATTAACATGTATTCATCTACCGTACGGTCGTTACATTTAATATGTATCCACTTTTGACAACACGACCCAACTTAAAAATGACTCTAAAAATTTTTAAACCTGAAAACGTACTTGAATAGATATGGCCACGGGTGTAGTGCTACGTGTTAAACAACAGGGGGCTCAAAACATCCAGGCTGAAGGCAGTATTTAATAAACAAAACGTGAAATCAATGGACTTAACTTCCAAAGCTCTACGTACCTCTCCGCTATTTGATTTGTATGTTTCTAATAATTTTTCAGCACATAAAATACTTTCCAATCTACTCAACTGACATCTCACCCCTCTTGACAGATACAAAGTCTCATTGTGCTAGTTTCATACTCCCTCAAATCAGTGCCGTGGCCACGGAGGGGTATGGGCGGCAAACACCCCATTTTTGCCAAAATGGTGCTTGAGATTTCTTTAAAATCGATAGGAAACCACTTGGGGAGGGGTAGTAGCAAGTCTTCAGAGAGGTTGAGGGTGTGGTCAAAAGATTTTCATTGATGTTCCCACTTTTACAGCCCTGGGCCACGCCCCTGCCTGAATAATAATGTAAACAATCTTATAGCGCAACAAAATACAATGGTAAACCTCACTATAACAGGTAATTTACTATTGGCCGCTTAAGCTGACAAATATGTTATAGCTAGTAGTAAATGAGTTCCGGGTTACACCATTCTCTGTTGCAACAGCAAAATATAAAATATGAAGTTCTGATTGCGATGTTCATTATTTTTCTGGCTGTTAAACTCGTCTGGTCAGTGTTCATTTCTAACTCTTTCACATTTTAGTGGATATTCAAAAGGTACTCAAAAATGTTAGAAAAGAATGCATGATTGTGTGGCACGTGCAATGCACTCTGGGATTTATGTCAAAAGCATGAAATAAACAACTACTCAAAAATGGCATGAAAACGAGCCTAAGGTATTTGTGTAGACTTTTGAAGTGATAGCACATATGTATCGTAAAAACTTGATTAAGCCCCCCTCGTTCGAATAAGCCCCCTCGAGTACGCCCCCACCCATGAGACCATTTCTGATAAATATCCCCCAAGCTTGTAAGTAATAAATATTCATGTAACAAATAGTACTGCTAGTAGTTACTAAATATATTTTCATAGTTGTGAAAATATAGAGTTAGGACTTCCATCTTAACTCTATGAGTACACAATTTTGAAATCACACTTCCGTCTCTAATCTGTCATCAATGTAATCATGGCCTATATTCCATACTTATCACGTTTCGTCGACTTTATCATCGATGTAATGCTTGTATTGGAATTATTATATGGATATCTCAACTATAAAATAAATTCATAGCTAGCGATAAAAAGTCTACTAAGTAGTGCTAAATTGTACTTACTTCAAGAATTGACTCTGGCCTAAAACATGGCGGCTACAAGCTCTTGCGATGAAAAACTAAATCAGAATGCAAATCTACCAAAATATAGTCAGTTGTTTGAGTGACCATATGCAGCTTGTGCTGTCCAGTTCATAAGCCACAGACTGTCATCTCCATCTTTTTGCAGTAAAGTATCAAGTAACAAGTTTATGAACATAGCAAGAACGCCATTACAACAATCACGTATCTCTGCAACTTCGATACAAGGGGCCAGCAGCCGAAGTGTTGTTGTGTCGTGGCCAAATTCAACCAAGCATGGTAATCATAATTTATAGCAGAGAAACAATACGGCAAAAATGTCATATTCCAGTTTCAACTCTGAGTATTTGATTTAGCAATATTTTTGCTCATAAGTTGCAAATTTAGCTGCATTCCCTGAATACGCTAAAAGATTTGTCTGTGCTGACGGAAAGGGGCCGCAAGAACCGAGACATTTGATTGTGAATGCGGCAAAATAGCAACCGCCATGGAGGCCGTGGGGCGATTCTTAATTACACTGAGCACCCTATGCCTACAGACTTGGATTTCCAAGAAACATGCTGAATCAAGAAGAATTACGGGCCAATTATACCCTTCAATTGTCTAAGTGTTTTGCTAAAGGATGGAAGACTTCTTGAAAATGTTTTAAGCAAAACGTATTTAATTTCTTAAGGAAAATGTGTTTATAGTTGACCTTACGATTTTAAGCAAATTAAGCTGTGACAATGCAGTATAGGAACGATCACAAAGTTGCTGCTGTTCGATTGCTGACGCAAATAGCATTATAAATACTTCAGAACGTAAAATAACGCTTTTGATCAACTACTAGAACTCATCAAAAATTGAATGGTTCATCCCAAAGCCTATCGTTTCCCGATATCTCCTGGAGAAAAGTAGGCCGTTACTTTGGGCCATCTACACTCATTCTTTTTTATAAGAACGAGAGAAATTAAGGTTCAGGCTGGCTGCTCTTAATTTGTCCCAAATTTTGAGGCTGAATTGTTCTTAATTTGTTCTTAATTCAGTAGTGTGTAGTCCCTTTATAAATATATAGAAAGACAATTTACAATACAATATTGGATGTTTTCGATTGAATAAGAGTGAAATATTACGACCAGGATGGTCTTCCTCGCACAATAATCATTTTTATTGACAAAAGTTTACAAACAATTCTAAATATACAATGTTAGCACAGTATCTAGTTTCGCTATAAGAAACTAATTTGCAGAAATCAAAGACAAAAAGTGCCATGGCCGTCAATTCTCCTCAGGCTAACAAGGGAAAAACATTCTGTGTCCATTTGTTAGTGGAAGGCTTCTGCATCGTTTTCCAAAATACATTTTACGACAAGACTTCAGGCTCAGCCTGTTTCTTAATTTTCCCCCAAATTTCAGGTTCGTGTTCTTGTAAAATTCTTCTTATATAAAAAAGAGTGTAGCCACTTTTAGTAAATTTATTTAAAACACATGCATCGCATTATCGGAGAGTCGTAATAAAGAAGAAAACAAATTGATAAGACAAAACTTTCATGTTAGCTATTGATAGCAAGCACATAGCAATGAAGAGTCAGGTAGTGATTACCTCGACGCTAAGAAATTGACTTAAAAGAAACTGTAACCTGCAAGATGGCTCTAAATCTCCCCTCATATAAGAGACCAATCAGCCTGAAATTTCAAATCAAGCTTCTTAAATATAATTTTGATGGGAATAATTGCAGATTTCTAGCACCTCATAATGCAAAGTTTGAATAGTCGTTGTCCAACACTTAGCTTTATTTAACCCGCAGAAAAAGCAAATTTCATAGTTCCTTTTGAAACATACATGCATAATTGGTGAGTTTCTTGCTGTAATTATAAAGAACTAGTCAGCCTGTCTTATTTTTTTATCTATTTATAAGAAACCAAGCAGCCTGGTTCACAAAATGAGCTTCTTAGTGGCAGGGAAATACTGTACTTGAAAAAATATATACTCGTAGGGAAAGTGCTGTTAAGCGATGCTCAAGAATTGGCACTAAAGTTGAAGTCATTCAAACCTATGTAAACCAGCATCCAGTAAGCTAAGATTCCATTTTCTATTTTGTGGGAGGATGCTTGATGGCAATTTGTCACTTGAAAAAGTCTCAATTATTTTTCCACTTTAGCCATTTCAGCATTCAATCAACAATCAATGATAAGTGGTTTATTCGTGGCAAAGTCAGCACTGTAGTTGAAGAGGTCTTTTCCACTATAAGTTCGTTTCTAGCTCCTAATTGGAAACAAATTACTCTTAGGTAGAATTGATGCCAAAGTATAGACATGCATCCTGTTGGCAAAGTTTGTAAAACATATTTTTACTGTAATTATTCAAAAGACTTTGATAAACGTTCAAAAGCCTACGAAAAAAATTCATAATTGACTTCTATACCAATCACAGCAAAATAGATAAATTAGTAATTTTGTAAAATCTTGGCTGACTGGAAAAACTTTCAAGATTATAATACAATCTGCTGAGCACACGGTGTATAATATACTAAAATTTCAAAATGGAATAGAATTTCGTGAAAATAAATGACGCGATAATTCATACATTGCAATCCTTTTATTCTTGAGCGAATGATTGTTCGTATTAATACTCGTAAAAAGCTGGCACAACGGTCAAGGTTTGTGGGCAATTCTTGGAAGACCTGAATTGAACTTACCGTATTTACTCGTTTTATAGCCCGGGCCCTTATTTTTTTCAACCAAACTCAATACCAGGCCCTTATTCAAACGGGCTCTTATTCAAGCACGGGCGCTTGTTATTTTCAAAGTAAAATTAGGTATGCACAAAAATTATCGTTGAAGACAGTTAATAAATATGTCTATATACACCCTGTATGTCTATCTGTACCCAGTCTTTA
>WIPJ01000447.1:903015-914087 GCA_018155075.1 Cassiopea andromeda
TCCAAACTATCAACGTAGTTTTGATCGGTGTTTTTGTCGCATTTTGTTGCTTTTGCCATCCTTTCCGAGCGTAATACCACTTGCTATGAAATGCGAATATTCGGATACAGCACAAACAGATGATCTTTCTCAATGTTAATGCCTCCAAGATGGCCGCGCATCCGGGAACTTACGCAAGATATGACGTCAATGCAAAGCCTCAATTTATGATTAATAGCTGAAAGGGATTTGGTGTTTAAATATGATAAAAAGAGAAAAAAATGAAATGAAAGAATAATATGGTAGTATGCTTACCCAATCCCAGGATCTTTTGATATAATAAGCGCCCTTTGAATAAGCCACCTTCCCCGCAAAATCGTATCTGACAAAATTGTCCCCTGAGGCTTAATCGAGTCTTTACGGTGTCATGTAACAAATAGTACAGCTACTAGTTACTAAATATATTTTCATAATTGTGAAAATATAGAGTTAGGACTTCCATCTTAACTCTATGAGCAAACAATTTTGAAATAAAACTTCCGTCTCTAATCTGGCATCAATGTAATCATGGCCTATATTCCATACTTATCAGGTCTCTTCGACTTTGTCTTCGATACAATGCGTATATTGGATTCATTAGATGGATATCCCAACTATAACATAAATTCAGTGCTAGCGATAAAAAGTCTACTAAGTAGGGCTAAATTGTACTTACTTCAAGAATTGACTCTGGCCTAAAACATGGCGGCTACAAGCTCTTGCGATGACAGACTAAATCAGAATGCAAATCTACAAAAATATAGTCAGTTGTTTGAGTGACCATATGCAGCTTGTGCTGTACAGTTCATAAGCCACAGGCTGTCATCTCCATCTTTTTGCAGTAAAGTATCAAGTAACAAGTTTATGAACTTAGCAAGAACGCCATTACAACAATCACGTATCTCTGCAACTTCGATACAAGGGGCCAGCAGCCGAAGTGTTGTTGTGTCGTGGCCAAATTCAACCAACCATGGTGATCATAATTTATAGCAGAGAAACAATACGGCAAAAATGTCATATTCCAGTTTCAACTCTGAGTATTTAATTTAGCAATATGTTTTGCTCATAATTTGCAAACTTAACTGTGTTCCCTGAATACGCTAAAAGATTTGTCTGTGCTGACGGAAAGGGGCCGCAAGAGCCGAGACATATGATTGTGAATGCGGTAAAATAGCAACCGCCATGGAGGCCGTGGGGCGATTCGTAATTACACTGAGCACCCTATGCCTACATACCTGGATTTCCAAGAAACCTGCTGAATCAAAAAGCATTAGGGGCCAATTATAGCCTTCAGTTCTCTAAGTGTTTTGCTAAAGGATGGAAGACTTCTTGAAAATGTTTTAAGCAAAACGTATTTACTTTCGTAAGGAAAATGTGTTTATAGTTGACCTTACGATTTTAAGCAAATTAAGCTGTGACAATGCAGTATAGGAACGATCACAAAGTTACTATTGTTCGATTGTTGACGCAAATAAAATTATAAATACTTCAGAACGTAAAATAACGTTTTTGATCAACTACTAGAACTCATCGAAAATTGACTGGTTCATCCCAAAGCCTATCGTTTCCCGATATCTCCGGGAGAAAAGTAGGCCGTTACTTTGGGCCATCTACACTCAGTCTTTTTTATAAGAACGAGAGAAATTAAGGTTCAGGCTGGCTGCTCTTAATTTGTCCCAAATTTTGAGGCTGCATTGTTCTTACTTTAGTAGTGTGTAGTCCATTTATAAATATATAGAAAGACAATTTACAATACAATATTGGATGTTTTGATTGAATAAGAGTGAAATATTACGACCAGGATGGTCTTCCTTGCACAATAATGATTTTTATTGACAAAAGTTTACAAACAATTCTAAATATACAATGTTAGCACAGTATCTAGTTTCGCTAGGAGCAACTAATTTGCAGAAATCATAGACAAAAAGTGCCATGGCCGTCAATTCTCCTCAGGTTAACAAGGAAAAAACAGTCTGTATCCATGTGTTAGTGGAAGGCTTCTGCATCGTTTTCCAAAATATATTTTACGACAAGACTTCAGGCTCAGCCTTGTTCTTAATTTTCCACCAAATTTCATGCTCGTGTTCTTGCAAAAATTCTTCTTATAAGAAAAAGAGTGTAGCCACTTTTAGTAAATTTATTTAAAACACATGCATCGCATTATGGGAGAGTCTTAATGAAGAAGAAAACAAATTGATAAGACAAAACTTTCATGTTAGCTATTGATAGCAAGCACATAGCAATGAAGAGTCAGGTAGTGATTACCTCGACGCTAAGAAATTGACTTAAAAGAAACTGTAACCTGCAAGATGGCTCTAAATCTCCCCTCATATAAGAAACCAATCAGCCTGAAATTTCAAATCAAGTTTCTTAAATATAATTTTGATGGGAATAATTGCAGTTTTCTAGTACCTCATAATGCAAAATGTGAATAGTCGTTGTACAACAGCTTAATTTAACCCGCGGAAAAAGCAAATTTTATAGTTCCTTTTGAAACATACATGCACAATTGGTGAGTTTCTTGCTGTAATTATAGAGAACTAGTCAGCCTGTTTTATTTTTTTATCTATTTATAAGAAACCAAGCAGCCTGGTTCACAAAATGAGCTTCTTAATGGCAGGGAAATACTGTACTTGAAAAAATATATACTCGTAGGGAAAGTGCTGTTAAGCGATGCTCAAGAATTGGCACTAAAGTTGAAGTCATTCAAACCTATGCAAACCAATATCCAGTAAGCTAAGATTCCATTTTCTACTTTGTGGGAGGATGCTTGATTGTAAAGGAATTTGTCACTTGAAAAGGTCTCAATTATGTTTCCACTTTAGCCATTTCAACATCCAATCAGCAATCAATGATAAGTGGTTTATTCGTGGCAAAGTCAGCACTGTAGTTGAAGAGGTCTTTTCAACTATAAGTTCGTTTCTAGCTTCTAATTGGAAACAAATTACTCTTAGGTAGAATTGATGCCAAAGTATAGACATGCCTCCTGTTGGCAAAGTTTGTAAGACATATTTTTACTGTAATTATTCAAAAGACTTTGATAAACGTTCAAAAGCCTACGAACAAAATTCATAATTGACTTCTATACCAATCACAGCAAAATAGATAAATTAGTAATTTTGTAAAATCTTGGCTGACTGGAAAAACTTTCAAGATTATAATACAATCTACTGAGCACACGGAGTATAACATACTAAAATTTCAAAATGGAATAGAATTTCATGAAAATAAATGACGCGATAATTCATACATTGCAATCTTTTTATTCCTGAGCGACTGATTGTTCATATTATTTTGACTTTTCTAATATAATTCTAATATTAGACTACAACTTATTAATCCACAATAAATAGACCAAAGGGTAGAAATTTCTAAATTATAGCATTCAGGTACATGCAGAAGCATGGAGTATGGGATGTTATACTCTTTGCAAAAGCCGCCGACAAGCTTTTGTAGAGGCAGTCAGTATTTTTTGGCTTCTCGTAAAAAGCTGGCACAATGGTCAAGGTTTGTGGGCAATTCTAGGAAGACCTGAATTGAACTTATGCGCTATAGCTATATATGCTAGATCAAACTCCCAATTAAGTTATCTTCGGTACATTCCCCTTTTCAATTCAAAATTCTTTCGGTACATAACTGATCATATCGCAAAAAAACACTAAGTAATCAATACAGATAAGAGAGTTTGTCTAACACGGAAATAAAACTTGAAAAATGAAAATAGCCTCCATAAGAGAGCTCCTACTCCTAGAAACGAAAGATATGTTAAATTTAGGGCTCCCGAGAGAATTCAGAGGCCAAGGAGCAAAAGAGAAATGCGAGGCCCCCTGCGGGCGAAGCGACCAAAAAAGCTTCAGGGTCTAGAAATTAACACTGGAAAACTGAGAACATGGTTGAGAGCGAAATCGAGTTTTTCTCGATTTTTTGTCGAGAAAAACTCGAGTGAAAAATTGAGTCGTTTGGCCAGGGCCTTAGAACTTGAAGCATTGGGTGTTAAGAATTGAATTGCTATATCATGTGACATGGAGCATGCACATGGATGAGACACGAGTTACGAGAAGACGAGTTATTAAGACCATGATTGAGAGCGAAGAGCTTCGAGAACACGAGGAGAGAAGAGACATTTTCCGAGAGAGGAACATTAACGTTGAACATTACGCTTCGAGGAAGCATTTGAGTTGAAAACGCATAGACTTATTGTGTATATGTTTGCTTTTTCCTTGATATACACCTTAGACAATTCAACGCGCGGAATTATTCAATCAACTCTCGATTCTTCAAGACACTCTAAACCTAAATCAATAATCTTGCGGAAGTAGGAGCAGTATTTTCCGAAGATTGGGTGTTATGAGGCCCCGTGGGTCCTAAAGCCCTAAGGTAATTTTCCCTTGCCCCCTCTTAGCCCCCCTGGCCATGCTAACAGCCTAGTTCGCAACGAAAAGCCCAAGAAATTGAAATTAAAGCTAAAATTTAAAGCTACAAAAAACAAATACAATAATAAAGAACTATAAACGTTCAACTAAATGTGCAATGAAATTGATTGGTTTCTATCATATTGATCTAGTTCTACAAGATATCCCCATCAATAAGGTCTTATATCTCCCGTTCGTTTTCAGGAAACATGTACTTCAATTTCTAGAAGTTTCAATAGCTCCTTCTGATAGTTGTATAGCCTGTCATCCTTGTATTTATGTTCAATATGACGGAAAATATCCAAGGCGCGCCGTGCATCTTGTTTTCTTAGGCTGATATCTCGACATTTCTTTTCAATCTTTAAAGCAAAAATTGCGAGAAACTCGAATTCTAGTTTTTTCTTCACACCGGGATATCCCACCATAAAGTCACGACTATCAAATATCCTTCGGTATGTATTAAAGTTCTCTATTTGGCAAGAACAATCCACTTCTTCAGAAAAAAGCTGATCAGCTAGGTCAACTATAAACTGATAATCCCAACCGTTAGTGAAGGCCCCTCTCTGAAAGTCTCGGACAAGATACGATAAATATTTGCCAAACTTTTGAATCTGAATATTTTTCTTCTCAAGTATGAATTTCACCATCTCAAATCGAATTCGATGGAAAGACGCACATCGGATCATAAACTCTTTGTACCTTTTCTCAAGATCATCCTGCATTCCATTTTGTCGCAAGAATTTTGTAACTTTGCATAACAATCCCTTTTTCCTTCTAAGCTCTTGTTCTTCATTTGTGCCTCTTCTAAAAATGATATTTTTCAGCTTCTTTTCCTCTTCTTGCCTCAAGTCACATCCGATTTGCAGAACTTTTTCGGCGTAGGTACGGCGCTCATCGTCTAATAAGCAATGCTCTGTTTCCAAAGCAATTGACTTATACCACCGTTTGACGACCCCCTGCATTCTAGAACTCATTTTCGCTAGCATTCCTCTCTCTATATACTCAATAGCCCTCCTCAAATCTTCCACACCTCTCCTTGATTTCTCAAGAATGACGTTTTCATCGGCCTCCCTTTGATATACTTTAATATCGTACTCAAACTTGTAGAGGACTAGCTTCAATAGCTCTTCACATGGTTCAGTCTGGGTCATCAGAAAATCTGTCACTTTTTCGTAAAAGAAAGGCCAATCTCTGGCTCTCTTTGACACAATGGAAGACCACAACTTCTGGTAACCTTCGCAATTCATTAGCAATGTCGAATACTTATCCATGAATTCATCCTCTCTGTTTTCTTTTAGTAATTGAATACCAATTCGATCTACAAAGTCCATTTGTCGAATCAATTCTTCTTCCTCAGCATCACATTCCTGGTTCACCAATGCGCGGAGGCTACCTTCTTTTCTGTCATCAATAAATGAGCATGTTTCCATGAGCTTCAGTGCATTTTCTGCGAATTTCTTTCTTTCACTAAGTAGCATGACATGACTGCAACTTAAAGCTGCCCTCATTTGCCACACAAAGTAGTGCTTCTTTACAGACACATACTCATCATTCTTCCCATTCTGCACCTCTCTTAAGTCAGCTTCCAGTTTATCAATGGCTCTCAATAGGTTCTTCGCCTTGGCCTTCTCAATTTCTAAGAAATTTTTCTCCTCAAAGTTTTCGTCGTATGAATCCGTATCCAACTTGATCGCTTTGTTCATTACTTCTACAAGTGCACTGTTTAGCTTCTCTGTCTGAAAAAACCGCTCTTTAACCTCTTTCACTCTTGATTTATCAACGGTTAGAAGAGATTCCATTGCTTGACACCAGAATTTTGTATCAGAGTATTCATTGCAACGACATATGACATCTTCAAGCAGGACTCTACCTTCCTCTTTCTGTTCTTCACTCCCTTTGTCAATCAAAAATCTTCCTTTATCTAGCAAACATGAACCGAATTTTTTGTTATTTCTCAATGACATTGACTCTGCCAGTTTTATTGCGTCGTCAAAGGCTTGCAATGCCTCGTTGCTTTCTCCAAATCTCCAGGACATTTTTCCAAGTTGGTTATAGCAATCAATGGTGAGCCAGCTTTTTCCAAAATGCTCATTGCATATATCCAATGCATCATGAAACATTTTGAAGCAATCGTCTTTCGTAAAACCCAGCTCTTTTACTTTTAGGCCCTTTTTTAGCAAACTTCCATGCAGTTTGAGAATCTTGTGCTTAAAGTAGTTTTTTAAGGGCACACATTCCAAGCTGTCAGTTCTTTTGCTGAGCTCCATCAATTCATCTTTCATCACTCCGAAACTTCTTACTTCTCCATTCGGAACATAAGCATGTAAGTCCTTGACTATACGTCGTTTGTCTAGCAGAGCTTTTCCATACTCATCCGGCTCCAGCTTTTTGTATGGATCTTCAATTTCACTACGAAAATACTTCATATGAAGATCATAACGACAACACCAAATGCTTTTCTTCTGCTTGTCATCTGCAAAATTTTCACAAGCCTCAATATATTTGAGCAATAAGGAAGGCTTTGTTAGGTCAATGCAAAACAGACACATTGCTATGAAATCAGATGTATTCCATTCTAACACCTTAATGATTGCTTCCTTAATATACGAAGGACAATCGTCCTCGTCGCAACTTTTCCCAGTTTGCACCATCACATAATCAAAATTGTGCTGCTCCTCCTCGAACTTTCTCCAACACTTGAAGTAGTTGTCTTTCTCCAAAGAATCTTTTCCTAACACGAGAAGTTCATTGGTATACAATTTATAATATGATGCTTGATAATAATGTCCTTTGCTATCATTCCAATAGTGATCCCTAATATACTGACAAAAGAACGAGTGCATCACGTAATGTTGTTTGCTTAAACTTTCACTTCTATTTGTTTGATCCGCAAGAGCGTCGTCTGTATGTGAATCTTCCGCATGCAAATCTTCCGTATGCAAATCTTCCGCATATGAATCATTTTGTACTAAGCTATGTTTCTCCAGCTTTGTCAACTTTCTAGGCTTTATACTCCCCTCATTCCCAACACATAATAAAAATTTCTTGACGTAAGCATAGGAGAATCTACTTGGGAAAACAGCCAATACTGACAGTAGTTCCCGATCACTCTCCTCAAGGCGCTTTAGGGATAATTCAAAACATGGAAACAAGTGAATATTATCAAGTTGCATGTCATCTTCACCAACAAATTTCAAAGGCTCCTTCTTTAGATAATTGGTATCGTCTTCTATCATTTCAATGTCCTGGAGCTCGTTTATGTGTGAACACACTAGTCGCAATGCAAATGGAAGGCCATGACAGGCATCTGTAATATCTCTCACCATTTGCTCTTTATCTAAACCTGTTTTTTCCTTCAACTCTTGTTGGAGATATTCTTCACTTTCCTTGCCTGACAAATGTTCAAGCTTTACAATATAATGGTCGTCTTCGCTAGCTGTATTGCTATAAACACGAGTAGTGAAAACGGCACGAATGGTTTCTCTCGAGTAACCACGAATGTGACGAGATAACTCCGAAAAAGTGCTTGATTTGCATGAATTGTCTTTCGGTGGTGCAATTAGATCATCAGCATTATCAAAAATTAATAATGCACGTTTCCCAGTAGCAGTAATCAATTCAAACTTCATTCTTAGAACTTCCACGGTGTCTCTTTTGAGCCACGTCGTATCAATTCCAAATTCCTTTAAGATTTTATCTGCTACATTTTCTAGTTGTGGTGGATTAGGTATGTCTCGCATATTTATCCATATGACGTAATTGTACTCATTTTCGTCATACATGGCATGGCCTAACTGACTTGCTAAGGCCGACTTTCCATAGCAAGGTCCACCAGTGATTATCAGAAATGAATCGCCTTCACTGAGCTTTTCCGTCAATTCCTCCAACTCTTTCGTTCTTCCAACAAACGTCTTAACTTTTCTCCGTAATGTGTTAAGGTTTTCCTGATCCTCTTTAAGAGCTAAAACGATAAACCACGTCAACTAGAGTTTTCATGGCAACAGAGGACAATATATATATACCTTGAACATTATATGGGCAACGAGTAGAAATTAGGGACCATAAACCCCAGTACTGCTTTCTGGGTTCCTGGGAAATCTTGGAATTCCTTTGGGTGCACGACATACAGTATTACCCCGCCACTAAGAAACTCATTTTGTAAGGCCAGGTCTTGGTTTCTTGTAAATGGACAAAGAAGATAAAACAGAGTAGATAGTTGCTAATGATTATGGCAGGAAACTTGCTATATTATATTTACCGTATTATGTTTTATTATACTTTATTATATTATATTTACCAGTATTATATATAAACATATATGTATATAAAAGATAAGATATATACATATATATAAGATAAGATATATATATATATACATATGTATATATATATATATATATATATATATATATATATATATATATATATATATATATATATATATATATATTGTATAATTGTATTTTCATTTGTTTCTGTTTTATGAAATGCTTGAACACTACAACTTTTCCAATTAAGTTTATTGCTAAGAAACATGATTTAAAATTTCAGGCTCTTTGGTTTCTTATATCATGGTATATGTGGTGTTATCAAGAAGGGCTGCAGTTTATTATAAGTACGTTTCTTAGTGGTGGAGTAATATTGTACTTTACTTAGAAAGACATGGGTTGTAAGAATATGAAGTCTCCGTTCAAGAGTAACTCAAGAAGATTAAGAATAATTTGACAATAATAAAAGGCTGAAACATACAAAGCTGAAGCTTCGTCAAAACTTAGATATTTGCTTATTTCAGTTTCTTTTTTAATTACGTTGTGCTTCTCCTCAGTTTACTTTGTTGTTACTATTTTAATTCTATGATGAAGTAACGCGATGACAAAGACTCGAAATTTTTTCTTTGCTATTCAGGCGAACATACTCTTCTTCACTCAAGAAACTAAGAATGATAATTATTTTCAAAATTGAGAAAAGTTAAGACTATTAATGCCAAATGAAAAATTTGGTATTCCCACAAAATATGAAATAGAGTTACTACATCATTCATCGTGAGATAAATGTGACATTGAAAGTAGAGGGTCTATTGGCAAAGATTGTAAGTGGCTGGAACGGTTCACTACTCCAAGCTCCACAAGATGTTGTTTTGCAGAGCGAAAACAAAAAACTGCATGCTTTTGGATGGTAAAATCACGCTGTTTATGATATACCGCATTGGTCCTTTTACGCCGGTCTTAATTTAACACTAACCTTATTACGCCAGGTAAGAAACTTGATCTACGACCACTTTGGGCCACAGCTTACGCCGTTCAAAAAAGCATGATGGTGAAAAGTGATCAGGCTTTGCATTATTCATAATTATCTCTAGATTTGAGAGATTCTGAGCCTCAATAGTCTTATAAACTTTTAATCCATGCAAAGAAAGAGTGTATCGCAAATTCTGTCCGTTCTTTTGATGGTTGAGTCTCATTTCTGAACCGATTAAATGTGTTTCTGATTCGTATATTTGCATATATCAGCATCTCAAGCCCTCTCCTTCCCACCCTAGCAATAAAACATAAGCATTTCAAAAGATCCCTTTTCTCTGATGACGAGATAATTGAATAGTTGCAACAATAGGAGCCATAAAAATAATGCCGCTGCTTAGCCGAACAGAGTCAATTGTCGGCCCTTTTCACTCCGGCCCTTAAACTTGGGGATAAGTAACGCCAGTAATGCCTTACTAATAAGGGCAGGTGTGAAATGGCCAATAAGGTGGAACAAGAGTTGAAAACAACTTCCATGACGAGAGACAAACGATTGGCATAGTTCGCATCGTGTTGGGAGACAATCCTCATCTTTACCTTCACCTAGATGGTAGGAATTTGTACAGGGAATCGGGTGGTCAAAATCATGTCAGTATTTTCATTTGGGGCATTTTCCATGAGTTCCCAAGGAAAATATAAGCTCAGGCTATTATTATTCAAGAACTACTGCTTACGATTGAATGGCCTACCTTTCCTTTTCTCACTTTCCAACTGAGCTTTTAGCTTTTTCATCTCTTCAGTTTCTATGGTTTTTGTCTTGTAGTCGTTCACATCATCTTCTGGCCAACTTAATTCCTTATAAGCTTTTGTAATTTCATCAAAGTGAGCATCTCTTTCTGTATTACTAAGTTCCCCACGATATCTGTGGAAAACAAAGTTTCTCTGATCCCTTAATTTGCCTATGGCAGCTGATGCAACCTTTCCAATACCCAGTGCTAAGATTGCCTCAAAAAGGCAAGTAGCATCCCATACCTCAGTATTACCAGATTTAATTTTGTCTTTGGTATCTTTTGCTACCTTACGTTTTCGCTTTTCCAGCTTTTCTATCACAGCATTGCCATCACTGCCAGAGTCACTCCAAGCCACTATACCTTTTTGTCCATTCCATTTTTGCTTAAAGTATTTTCGTAATCTTGGTTGCACTTCATCATCAATCACTTTCCGTGCTCTGATGAGATTTTCTTCCTCATTTGAAATATTCATCATAATTATTCCTTGATGCTTTAGAAGAAAAATGGCAAAATATTAATAAATGAAGCTCAACAAGAGATAAATGCGCTGTATCTAATGTTCACCTACCAATTTAGGCTTAGAGCACAGGCACGCCGGAGCTAGGGGGCTGGAG
>WIPJ01000447.1:914271-926922 GCA_018155075.1 Cassiopea andromeda
GGGAAGGGGGCTGGAGAGAAGGGGGCTGGAGGGAAGGGGGCTGGAGCAAGGGGACTGCAACCCTCCTCCTATTTTTGCTAGTGTATGATGTCATACAATAAATAACTAATCTTCTATAAGATAAAATGTATTTTGATACTCAAAAAGGGGTTTTCTGGCAATCTAAGGGCGTAGTTACTCTGGTGCCTAACAGACAGGGGTCAGAATAGTCGAGAGGCTGGAAAAATTCCCAACACCTTATTTAGAAAAGGCAATAGCTTGGCACAAATTTATATCAAAGTGACATTGCCAAGTGCACATCACAAAACAACGCTGAACCATACAACATGCGATCAGCGTGCTTTTCTTATGATATGTCTTACTGGCAAGCCAAAGCATCTCCTCTAAAAATTGTGTTGGGTCATGTATTACTTACACAAGATAATAGTCGGGGGTTGGAAAGAATTTCCTGGGTAGAAAATTTTTGTAAAATTAATTAGCTGTGGGACGTCTACTAGGTACCCAAAAGTATAACAATTTTAAGGGGTTCCACCCCTGACCTCCACTTCTATTCCAATAGGAGCTTACCACTCATCCCCAGCACCCTCACTCGAAATCCTGCTCCGGCCTCCCTGAAGCTCGGTGAATATTGGCCTATTCCAAAGCATGCACACGGGCATCATATTAGTGATGGTGATACCACTTATCATAAACGGTGGGGGTGAGCTGTAGCAGGCTATGACCTTTAAGGATCATATCCTTTCGTGGCCACTCTATTTTATTGTACATATTCTCTGGGGAACTGTTTGCAAATACCTACTCATATACAAACCAACACTCTATGTGGGTGTATAATATTCGACTTCATGCAAATCTTATTGCTTCAGTACTATGGCTTAAAGCAATAATACGATTCTATAATACGAAAGATATTCTTGAATACCAAGTTATACTATAACTTATAACTTATAGTCTTCCCCGATTGCTAGCTTTGAGTTTCATTGAGTCCTTTACGTTTATTCCAACCCCTAATTACAAAGTTCAAGAAATACATGGGGTCTGAAAACCCAAGCAATAAAGATGTTTATTTGGCAGAAGAAACGAAAAGCCCATGCAAACAAATATTCATGCTTTCTATAATCCACTCCTCATTCATTCCAATTCCAATCAAGTGCAACTAAAGAGGCAATGATCAAATACTTTCAAACGTTAATTATGATATAAACTTTTAATTATTTAACAGCACATGGCAGGGCTGCTAAGTTGGCAATTTACTTGCCTAGTTTGACAATTTTGGCACTTTTCTGTGTCTGTTGGCAAGCAAAAGTTGAGATTTGGCAACTCTCTAAATGCTGGCAACTTTGTGGCAATAGTACAATTATCAATGATAGGATATAGTACAATTGCAAATGTGCACAAGCCTAATGTTGTTACTTTGCTATCAAATTGGATGACATTTAATATATATACTTATTGAGTTTCATTTTTGTATTTTGCTCTTCGAATAACTTCTCATTTTCTAGTTTATTTTGTTGAGCTACAGCTGTTTCTTTTACAACATCAGTTCTACACTTGCCATCAGACACACCAGAGAGGGGGGGCAGAGGGGAGCAAGTGCCCGTCCTGCCTTTCACTTAGGGGAACAGGGGGAGCAAAAGTGCCCTTTTTAAATGCAATAGAATCCGTTTTTATACATTGATATTATACAAAGGAGATCAAATAAGCTATATAAGTAAGCAAAATATTATTGGAAGAGAGAGCAATTTGCATAATTCTGTGAAATATATGTCCTGCTAGAGGATGGAAGCAAAATGTCTCAAAGAGGTGCCTTGAATCCCAAAGAAGTGCCTATGCTAAGTGGTGCCCCAAAGAGGTGCCCATGAGAGTTTGTGCCCTTTTGTTCTTGCTGCCCCTCTGCCCCACTATTGTTCTGGAGTGCTTGCTTGCCATTATATAGAAGTAGAATACCAGCTGTCATTCTGTGTGCTTAGACTTTCTATCAAATATGTGCATATACAATACTACAGTTGTGATGTAATTAGTAGAAAAACTAATTTAACAACATTTGGCAATTGCTCAAGCTAAATTTGGCCACTTTGGTCCACTTCCATTTAGCAACCTTGGTATACAGCAAATTCTCTATTACCCTTAATGCAAAAGATAGCATAGCAGTTGCTATTTGCAGCAATCATTCAAGATAAACCAATGTGCTAGATAGCATTCTTACTTAATTAGCTAGTTATTTAGTTAATTAATTGCTTACAACAGTGATGATCAGGGAGGGCTAAGAGGCAATAGTCCTCTCCCACTGGAACATGGATTCCCCAGAAGCAGCAAAAAAACTCTTGTCTTGAGTCTCTCTAGCAGTGTTAGTGCCCCTCTAGCAGATTATCTTTGTAAATCAATTTGAGTTATTTCAGATGTATTGATTTCATTACTCAAATGATAATCAATCCAGACAACATTGTAAATTGTAAATATAAATATAAGCAGTTAATTCAACTAATACTTCAACCTTGATAAGTCTATCAATGTTCCAATTTCTCAAGGTTCCAAATACATCAAATGTTCCCAATTTCTCAAGGTTCCAAATACATCAAATGTTCCCAATTTCTCAGACAATAGATTTACATCTAAACAACCAGAAGATGACAGCAACTATGGAGATGGAGTGTGGCACAACAGTATGCATGTGGATGATTACTACAAAACAGAACTGACAAGAACTAAAATGACATATAACATACCATTACATAATTAACAATAAAAACAAAACTAGTACTCTAGCATCTTACCCCCATCAAAAGAGTCAGCCCCCTTTTGGAAATTCTTGTCACTACCCCTGGTTGGTTAACACAGGGTGAGAATGATGCAAGGGTTGTTCTAGCAGAAGCTAACCTAAATATGTGGGAGGGCTATCATCTCCAGTTGGAGCATGCTAGGCCCCCCATTGAAAGGTGAAAAAACACTTTTTCAGAAGTGTTTGGCATTTATATTTTAGCCCCCTTGTCAGAAGAGTTCTCCCCCCACATCGGAAATTCCTGGCACCACCCCTGGAATAAAGGTAGCTATGCAGCTAAATTATACCTAAATCATATCTAATAAAGTAATAATTTGATAGAAGCCCCTCCTTTGATTAAGTCCCTCTCATATAAGCCCCCACCCCTAAGCTGCTTTCTGACAAATAAGCCCCCTCAAAGAAGCCTCCATGGGGACTATTTGTATTTGGAATAAGGAGGGACATCACTTCAACTTATTAGGGGGTGACAGAGGTTTATCCTTCCACAATTCTGACCTTTTTTTAGTAAAATTAGTCGCTTAAATGGTCCTGCCCCTCATACCCTTTAAATTTCGTCCTTGGGTATAGCCAACAAATGCAGACAATTCAGCGATTTGCATGCTTATTTTTACTACAATTTGACGCGAAAAACTGTCCAAACAACTTTCTCCTTTATTTGATCTCTGTTTACATGCAAATAAAAAACAATTGGCGAATTTCTCTATTCTAACAACTTCTTGTAATGATTGTTTGATATTCTTTCATTTTTTATCACCGCTTGGTAGACTTCTGGATGTGCAAATGCAATAATCCCTCCCCTTGCATAAGCAACTACCTTAAAATCACTTCTTTTATCGAGCCAATACGGTAAGTCCTTATTACAGTACTTACTCATGAGAGGACATAAAATATTATAAAATATGCTTGAAGATACATATCAGTACTGTATACTTACTTGATTAATTTTATTAATCAATCTGGCTCAAAACAGACGAAAATGGAGACAGATTACTGATAAAGTCTTTGCTGCTGCACAAGCAGAAAAGTTGAATTAACTGGCTTGGATGCGGAAAGTGCGGTGATGACTTACTGTAATATGAGTACTGGCCTAAAAATGGCGGCTGTAAGCTTGTACAGAAACAGCTCAAATCGACACGCAAATCTAAAACCAATATGTTGTGTGCAATACATATCTTTCAAGTTTAGAACGCTACTTCTTCACTATAATGCACGCGACAGAAAGGTCATCGTAATAGTGAGAACATGGTTTCATGACAGTTGTTTCACTGGGCTAAGCAAGGTCCTTCCTGCAACCAATCGAAGGATTGTACATTAAACTGAGCACCATGCGGAAATTCTTCTAGCTGCTTTTTATAAGGAATATTTGATATTTATTCACTTTCTATCACACGTGGTAGACTTTAGGATGTACAAATTCAATAGGCCTTCCCAGTAAGCCTCCCTGGAATAAGTCTCTATGGTAAAAATCATTTCTGACAAATAAGACCCTGGGGGGATAAGATTAGATAGAAAAAACCATAGAGATAATAGTTCTATTAACTCTATGGAAAAAACTGTTCAACCTAGCAGAATTTATAAGTTGACTGTGAGTTAAGATATTAAATATTCTAAGCTAAACAGCCAATTGTAATGACGAGACTCATGCCAATTGTAATGAAGTATGTTTGAAGATACACAGAAGTACTGTATACTTACTGCAATATGAGTACTGGCCTAAAACATGGCGGCTGTGAACTTGTAAAGGAACAACTCAAATCGGCACGCAAATCTAAAACCAGTTATGTTGTGTGCAATGCATATCTTTCAAAGTTTAGAACGCTACTTCTTCACCATCGTAATAGTGAGAACATGGTTTCACGATAGTTGTTTCACTGCGCTAGGCAAGGTCCTTCCTGCAACCAATCGAAGGATTGTACAGTACATTAAACTGAGCACCCTGCGGAAATTCAATCTGGTTTCCAAGAATGCAAACGAAAGGAAGTCCAGCAGAATCAATTTGTTTTTAAATTTTGATTTTAAAGAATATAAAACATATTGTGTTGTGTTCAATGCATATCTTTCAAAGCTTAGAATGCTACCTCTTCACTTTAATGCATGCGACAGACAGGTCATCTGGGGTGGGGGAATACATTGGTACAGCTTCAAAGTCCTCATTTAGACTCTCTTACAAGAGTATTTCAACATTTCGCTCAGCTTCTATATTCATCAATTTTTCTGATCTTGAGCCTAGTAGAATTCGTAAATTATTCTTACAAATAAAAGATGTAGCTTCGCTAAAAAATCAAAGGAGTATATTCAAATTTTTTTCGATATTCTACCTCATCGTGCTGAAAAGCAAGAACAGGCCTACACATTGTATCAACAATGCAAATGTTAAACTGAAAGCAGTGTAATAAATGGAATGCACAAAAATTCGAAGTCTTGATGAAGCTTGGCTTTGCATTAGTCTTTAATTTATTTTTACTCTTCAGCACTTTTGAGCCACAATATACTGCACTTCTGAAACCGCAAATTCTTGTACTAAGCGACTGTATTTGTAGATCCATACAATACAAGAAACAACAATCGATAGAAATCACTCTGACCCTAATTGAGAAAATTTTGAAATACTTGCATTTTCATATACCTTTTACCATCTACATTAGAAAATTACTTGCATTTTCATATATCTTTTACCATCTATATTAGATTTTAAGTAACCATAGATTAATACTGTATGTAAGACACGTCGCAATAAGTTTTAAACATGTCAATTTCTAGCACAGCTATTTTTACTAGCTTTGCAAAAAATTGAAATGAAATTTGTTTGCCTGTAGAAATTCAAGCTTTTTGCAAGAAAGAGTTTAATGAGAACAAAGTGCCCGACTGCGGAAAATGTTAAACAAGTTAATTGCTGGATTTGTGAGGCCTACGAAAGCTTAGATGTGCATTTGTATTTAAAGATTGATTATTTGTATACAAATGCTGTGCATGGTATGCATGATCCCTCTAACAGTTTAATTTCTGCTACTTTGACGACATTGATGTGCCGAGACAACTTCTATTGAGGGGGGGGGGGGCGTTTTGACCAATTGACCAACTATTGTCTCTATGTAAAAAGGTCACAGAAAATACTGTGGCCAACTCTCTTACAGCATGGCTGATTTTTAACCAACTCTCTTGGCAATTTGAAAATATTGGGGGGGTGCAACGCCCCACGTCCCCCCATCAGCACATCCCTGTTTTGCGACCGTTCCTTATCTTTGCCTTGGGTTGGGACAGACAGATACCTGCAGAAAAAAGCCCCAAATAAAAAATTTTCTATGGCTTTGCTTGTAGTGAACGTAAACATTGTAGCCAAGGCCATTTCCTCATCCATTCAATTGTAACACAAACATCAAACAAATCCAAACAGTCACCTTTTCAACAACAACTCATACTCATTACCCATTGTTTAGTTTCGTAGCAACATTCTGTATATACGTGTGTAGTTTGTTTTGGTAATCAGTCAGAAATTAGTCTACAGACAGCCTGTATCTCTGGCTCCGTGTCTTCTGCACGTAAAATAAGACAACAGTGAAGCATCAACGAACCAACGAGGGTCAGTCACAAGCAACTAATAATAGGATGAACACAGTCTCCTATATGCTCTCCAACAAAATTATTAACCTGGAGACTTGCATAGCAAAAAAAGGCTTTTGCTCCTCCAAAGTGATTGTGCTGGGAACCCCCCCCTCAGCTGGGCCCAGGGAATTTCCTACAGCTGCGTGCTTGTGTTGATACTGAAAAGAGATGTTTATTTGGGTAATTCTTTCCTACGCAGCCAATAGTACACTATAAAAATTATAGCTACGCAACCCATATAGAGCTTCTAAAAATATGCTACTCATCTCGAGAAAATTGTTTACTCAACCTGTTTCTCTTTGACTCCAACCTGAGGAATAAATAATGAGTGGTCGCAGTTGTGTAGCAAGAGTAGCATCTCTGGGGGGCAAACCAGGGTGGGACTAGGAAGGGGTGGGGCAAAATAGGGCATGGACATTGGATATAATTAGTGAACAATAGTAATATCTAACAAATATTTTATAAATTCTGCTTAAAAGATTAGTAACATGGCTCTGTTATTTGCAAAAACAAAATTCAAAACACCTTATTTTCTGACTATAAGGCGCACATAAGATCCTTATATTTGTTAAAAAGTCAGCGATGCGCTTTATATTCCAATGCGCTTTATGTATGAGCAGTATATTGTGACTGTCCGATATTGTTCTGACCTTTTTCACCATCACCGCAATTCAAAAGGGGCGCTTGTCGCTGGTATAAGTTTATTCTCTTCTTTTGCTGCGTAAGTGACTCCACTTGATTATCGAAGCATGATCGCTGCAGGTCTTAAATCTCGTGAGTGTACTTTTGTATAATTTTGACAATTATAGATAGTAGGTAATATTGACAGTTATTGTTAATGATTTGAATAAATTCTATCATATGAGACTATTTTATTTTGCTTTATATGCGCCCTATAATACGGTGGGTCTTATATATGAAAAAAGATCCGTTCACTGATACTGCGTCTTATAATCCGGTACGCCTTATAGTCCGAAAAATACAGTAGCTTTTTCCATCCAATTGATAGGTTCTCTTTTGAAAATTTTTCTGGTCTCAACCATAGTGGGCCATATAATAGACACTGGATGCTAGAGGGTGTCTAGCACGTTGAAAGTTTTCAATAGCCATGCTTGCACTCATGCCCCCACCGCTTGTGAATAGCGAAAGAACATTGTTTTAAGACATTGCAATAAATGGTGATCGCTGACTATGGAAGAGTTTATTAACCACTTAAATTCAGGTAAATTCAGCCTTACACCTCAAACATAGTAACTATGCCTCAACCAATGTGTACTTGTGACTTCCCTGTGTACTTGCATGCGACAGCTAAAACTTCTCCTGAGGAGAATTCGTTATAGCATTTTCTTGTTTTGTTCTAAATCTTCAAAGTTCGCTAAAACCAGTTTTCCTTCTCAGCATGACTTCTAATTATGAAAATAAGAACATTTCAGCTTGCAAGAGAGCGTTTTACGATTTTTCAGAGGGCACTATCTCAACATTTCTCCTGGGGGCAAGCCCCCAGACACTCAACTTCTCGCGTTGTCTTTTAGAAGAAGTGTTCACAAAATGTGCAAATGTTCATTAAGTTTTGGACTTGATACTACAAGATAACTGACCTTTATCAGTCGGAAATTTTGAGTTCTTCACCTCCCCCCCAAATTCCACGTTAATTTACGTCCCTGTTTGTACGTCATGTCAAAAATAACGAACACCATTGAACCAGCGATAGTCTTATCATGAGTTTTATTGCGGTGCTTGTTCGAGAGCGGCGCTTATTTAGAAATCCAACCAAAAAGTGCGGTGCTTATTCAAAGGCAGCGTTTATTGGAGTAATTACGGTATTTGAAAATGTCAGCAACACGCTCCACACAACCACAACGATCAGCTCCTCCGTCTCTAACATTGCACGACTTTCTGTTTCCTGTTCCTTCCTGGAAGAAGTTTGGTGTCGCAGTTTGGCTCCTTTTCAACTCGTTGTTTGGAAGATGATGTTGAATATGGCCTTGATTTTGCTGCTCAGCATTACAGCACTGTCAATAAACTGTCCCGTTGTTTTTGGAAGCACCAAAGACGATGGTAAGCAAAGAATAATACAGGTAGCCACGAACGGGCACGATATTCCGTCTTGTCTGTCAAACAAAGATGGGCCATGTAAGTCGGTTTACTATGCCCTGAGCAGCAACGAATTGAATAATACACGGGTGTTAATAAGAGATGGTTTCTATCCATTAAATAGAACAGTGAACATTGAATATGTTACAGGCCTATCAATTGCAGGCGCTGAAAGTGCTGATGGTTATAACAAAACAGTTATACTATGTGCTGAAAACAATGCTTCTGGTTTTGTTTTCAGAAATTGTGAAAATATCATTTTCAAGAATTTGGAGCTTCGGTCGTGCGGGTCAAAATTTAAGTCAACCAGCAGGGTAAAACACATGCCAGTGTTTTCTTACACAGCATTGTTGATGGAGGACTCGAGGAATGTGACATGGACTGGCGTTCGAATTTGCAATTCGTCAGGAATTGCCAGCGTCTTTTACGACGTAACAGGAACGGTAAATATGACACGTATCATTTTCGAAAACAACATTGGAGATGTGGAGCAACTGTCAAATACATCAAAGAATTCAGGAAAGGTATATAATGCAGGGGGAGGTATATACATTGAATTCCGACCTACAAGAAGCACAGAAATTAGTACATATTTGCTGAGAAACTGCAATTTTTCTGGTAATATTGCGAGTAATAAGAAAAATGACGTGATTTCAGATTCAGTTGGAAAATCATATTTTTCACTTGGGAGAGGAGGTGCGATTTCCTTTATTTCAAGGGGGAATAGGTCAAATAACCACCTCATTGTGGATACATGTCTATTTACTAATAATACAGCATTATGGGGAGCTGGTATCTTTTTTGAAGTTGATGACAGAAGTGGAAAAAATTCAATCACAGTCATAAATTCCCATTTCTTTTATAATGTGGCAACATTTGCAGGTGGTGCTATACGGGTTGGAATCAATTCTAATGGTGTAAAGGGGCTCAATTTTGTAAAGGTTCAAGAAAGTGTATTCATTGGGAATAAAGCTAAGCTAGGGGGTGCTTTTAGTGAGTACCAGCCAGCAAGAAAGCATGCAACATCTGTGGTGATCACCAAATGCCAGTTTAAGAGCAATGTAGCTGCTGCTGCTTCAACTATACATCTCCAGCACTTGACTGCCAATTTGACTAATGTCACAATTCTAAATTCTGAATCAAAACAAGGCAAGCTATCAGAACAAGGATCTCTGTACTCATATGCATGCAAAATCTCAATGAAAGGTTATAATGTTATAAGTGAAGCTAAAAATACAGGCTTCATTTTAGATTTCTGTACTCTTGTATTAAGAGGAACAACAACTTTTATTAAAAATTCTGGAGTCAATGGTGGTGCTTTGGCCATGTTTGGTCATACAAAAATCAGATTTACAACTGGCTCAAAACTGATCTTACACTATAATAAAGCAAGTAAGAGAGGTGGTGCAATATATGTTGAAACACCAGTTCCACTGAATGAAAAGTTTACAACCACACAACTGAACATCTATAGGTGTTTTTTTGTATTTGGAGATAATGATTATGACTTCAAAGATCCAGAGACATTTAATACAACAATAGATTTCCTTGGTAACACTGCCCCTGGTAGTGGAGGCAGCAATGTTTGGGCTACAACATTAATTTGGTGCCGGGGTAAAGATGAAAAGAATTATAACAACACTGCCCTGAAATGGAAAATTATGAAGTTCAATGGGACACAACTTGCAGCCAATACAACAGTTGTAACAAGCCCTAAGTTTATTTCTTCTAGAAGGGCTGAATGGAATGCTCAACCTGGGATTCCTATCCAACCTCGTGTAATTCTTCATGATGAGAACTGGAACATTGTGAACGGAACTGTGCGCATCCAGATCAGTTGTACCAATGGTTCAGTGTTTGCAATTCTTTCAGAGGTTGACTTGATAGCAAACAGACATGAAACTCTTCAATTGAAAGGTACACCAGGATCAGTATATGACATCAACTTACAAACATTAGACCGGTTCTCAGTAACAATGCAAATCAAAAACAGAACATTGAAGAATTGCCCTCCAGGATTCTCCATAAAGGACCAGACATGTCTCTGTCAGAATATCGACAAAGGAGTAGTACACTGTGATATAAATAAAAAACCTGTTGTTTACATAATCCCATCCAGATGGGGAAATACAAAGTCCAATAAGGAGTTTGCAACCCACACATGCCCTATGCACTACTGTAATTGTACCAATGAGACTGACATTGGCTGCTTATTCAATTCAGGTAATCAATGTGCAATAGGACGAGATTCAACATCAAGACTGTGCAGTAAATGCCAAGAACATTTCAGTGTTCACCTTGGTGCAGAAACTTGTGGAAAATGTAAAAGTGATAAAGGGCTCCTGTGGATCCTACTCTTTGCAGCGATACTGACTGCTCTCACATTTCTGATCATGTTTGTCAACCTTGATACATACAGTACCTACCTCAACGGTTTCTTATACTCATACCAAATCATACCATTCTTCATTACTGATGAGAAGTATTTTGATACTTTCATTAGCCTTATAATGTCATTGGTAAATGTTTCAGGCACAGGAAAGATACAAAAAGGTTTTTGCGTATGGAAGGGGATGAACAATATGCAAAAGTTTGCTCTAAATTACATGGCACCAGTTTTTCTTATTTTCTGCACCTGTATAATTGGAGCATTGTCATCTGTCTGTAGGAGATGCCCTTTCAACAAGAAAACTACTTTTAGAGCGTTCGTCTTCATCAGTGTTGTTGCCTATGCAGATTTTACAAAGCTAAGTTTCAAGATTCTGAGACCTGTGAAAATTCAAGGACATTATTATGCATACTATGCTGCGTATATGAGTTACTTTGGAAAAGATCATCTTCCATTCGCGCTATTGGCACTGTTATTTGGAATTGTCTTTGTGATTGGATTTCCACTCGCACTTTTCTTTTCTAATCACGTTATTAGATTTTGTGGCCTAGACAGATTGATGGGAGTTTTTGATACTTTTCGACAGCCATTCAGACGGGAGCGTTACATCACAGACTTTGCTGTGTTTTATTTTCTGAATAGACTGGTGCTACTAACGCTGCATATCTCGCTATCAAGCGGCCCAATTCATGATGTTATAATTGGCATAACTTGTGTCGTTATATTGGTCATATTTCTTGTATGCAAGCCCTATGTGGATATGGAGATGAATTTTTTTGATGGCCTGCAGTTGACAAATCTTGTCATCATGGCAGTGGTTTTCACTGGTGTTAGTGTTGCGTATGATCATGACGTAAGAGACTCTTTCCAGACACTCAACTGGGCTTTGGCCTATGTACCATTGATTTGCTTGCTGTACAGACTGATCGTATGGGGAGCGAAGAGATGGCATGAACGAAGTAAGCATATTGATATTCTTTATACTTTGTTATTTTAGTGTGAGTTTGTTTATGCTTTTCATATGAAATAGGCAATTACACTGTCTATCTTTGCTTTGTTAAGCTATTGAGGTTGCTCACTCTTCTTGATATTTGACAGTTTTAAATATTGTAGACGAAGCAAGGACATGGGTAATTTCTTTATTAGATCTAAATATTATTCGCAATTTTTGACCCCTATTGTCCCCCAACCAAGGACATCTAAATTGTGTTACCCCGAGGATATAATCTAATATATGCAAAACATAATAAAAATAGCAGGATATGTGTCTATAATTGCAATCCAAATATTTCTTCTACTCAAGCTCCTAAAATGTGTTGCTTTGTATTATTTGAAAAATTTAGAAATAATCATAAAATGATATTTGTAATGGAAAAATCGTTGAAATGTTATGCTTTGCATTCTATTTTAACGACTTGGGTATTAACCAAGATAAAAAATAGAAAAGGGGCGTCTATATTTTCTTATACACCCTCCCCTCCACATTATCTAAAGCTTCAATGTTTGGCAACCCCCTCTTCCCTCTTGGCAGACGTCAAATGAATGACCCCAGACTACTTCAGAGTTCGCACAGTCAGGGAAAATCAGGAAAAACTTGCGGTTTTAAGGAAAGTCATGGAGAATCAGGGAAAATCATGGAGAATCAGGGAAAATCATGGAGGATCAGGGAAAATCATGGAGAATCAGGGAAAATCATGGAGAATCAGGGAA
The DNA here is from genome assembly GCA_018155075.1 of Cassiopea andromeda. Lineage (NCBI taxonomy): Eukaryota > Metazoa > Cnidaria > Scyphozoa > Rhizostomeae > Cassiopeidae > Cassiopea > Cassiopea andromeda. The sequence goes on from WIPJ01000447.1 coordinate 926,847, forward strand.
AATCATGGAGAATCAGGGAAAATCATGGAGAATCAGGGAAAATCATGGAGAATCAGGGAAAATCATGGAGAATCAG